>JABEVN020000549.1:0-30210 GCA_013146195.2 Codonopsis lanceolata | reverse complement strand
TTGCAAGATATTTTGAATGTAGATTTGGCTTTTTGATTACACCAAGCACAATGTCACTTTTAAAGGTAAGGCAATCACCATAGCATATTTCCATTGATTGTAATTATTTCTAGGAGAATTTGTGACCAAACTCATACATGGATGATAATTTGGATGCGTATACAGAAGTCGGAAGCAATATTAACTTTAGTCAAATCATACTCATCAATCTACGTAACGAGAGTATTTTGCATAGTCCAGTGTTTCACCTTGATCTATATGTGTTATCAAAGCTATTTATGGAGATCGATAGAAGAATTTGACCAGAAGAAATGATCGTTATGAATGGGAAAGAAATATGCTCGATACATGATAAATTCAATTGAAATCAACAAATTCAATTGAAGAGAAAAAGACAACAACAATGGAAGTGTATTTAGAAAGAAAGAGAGAAAATATATTTTTGTTATTGAAAACTGAATTAATTGGTTCTGGATCTCGAACTATCTCTCTTGTATATGAAAGATAGTGAACAACCTAATCCCTCTTATTCGCCCACAACAACTAACTAAGCGAAGTAGAGAACACTTTAACAAAGTTACAGAGGACACCCATATAGTTAACACACGGTTGAGTCTTCAACATTATCATGGAAATAAAAGTTTTGAGAAATCTTAAAGAACATTATTTCCCCACATAGTGTTCGCTCATCTTAATTCTTAAAATGCAAGAAATCATTGGCAAACTACACTTGGATTTGTTGAGAGAGAGAAAGAGAGCATTTGTTTTATCTGTTATATATATATATATATATATATATATATATATATATATATATATATATATATATATATATATATATATATATATATTTTTTTGTCTTTAATTGAAAATTATGTTGACAATCACTTCACCATGATACCCTTCCTTATTAGGGGGAGGTTGCAATTTTGGCAGTCTTTGAGCATGCGAGGATAACATGCAGTCTCGTGTCATTTAAAAAATGTGTCACTCATTTTTGTGCGAGGAAAATAATAAACATCGTTAACATGACAATAAATCATAGATTAAGTAGTTCATTCATGTCATTTATATCAAGCGTTGAAGTAATATGGATTGATCAACCTCGACTAAGGAACGTCACTTCTATGTGTGATGTAAACAAAATGTCTTGATAAACTACATATACGTAGCATTTCTTAAAGTTACTATGAACACACTTGTGCGAACACGACAATGCTTTGGCCCAATAGTTGCATGTAGTCGCGTACCATTCAAAGGTGTGTCGTGTACCATTCAAGGTGTGTCGCTCATTTTGCACGGAAATGAACACAGGTATAAAATCTAATCATCGCAAGATAATTTGGATTCATTGAAAATCCAATATTTTCTTGGGTTAAGTGCTAAGTTGTCCACTGTACTATAAAAATCTGAATTTAATCCCTATACAATCCAATTCATATATATATATATATATATATATATATATATATATATATATATATGTAGTTGTTAAAGTCTAGTTTAAGTGAGGACAAAATGGATAGGATAAATAAATTGAAAGTTTTGGGGTTAGGTTGTACAAATTAAAAATCTATGGGTGTTATCAAACATCTTTTTATTTAGGGTTGCGCTATATAGACCTCAATTTCTATTAGACCCCCAAAATTGTTAACTTCCTATTTTGCCCTTTCAATTAACCATCCCCAACTAATCATACCCCCTCCTCTTTTCCTCCCTTTCTTCTCCCATAATGCACCAGGCGTTCCCTCTCCCTTCTCCCTCCCCCTTTGCCTGCCTCCTTGTTTTCCCCTTCCTTCCTTCTCTCTCACCCTTCTTTTTCCTTCTCCATCACTCCCTCTTTTTCTTCTCAATCCTCTTCTCTTCCACCTGCAATGAGATTCTCTCTCTTATCCTTTTCTTTTTTCTTCCTCCAACCACCACGGAGCGAAAAAAAAAATTCAAATGTTCGGACTTGGTTGGCCGGACAACATTGTGTTGTTCGGTGCTCTAGTCGAACAACGTAGTGTTGCGCCAGCCAGTCAGGCTGATGAAATCATTTTTATGTTTATTTTTGTTATTTTACCAATATGATTGTGGGGAAGATTGGGAAAAAATTGGGGAAGAAGGGAGGAATGATAGGAAAGGAGGGAGATGTATCGCATGGGAGGGAGGCGGAAAAATAAGTAGGGGTGGGAGTTACATGAAGGGCGGAGCGAGGAGAATAGTGAGAGAGGGGAGGTATGGAGAGAGGGGTGGGAGGCAGTGGGGGGAGGGAGGAGGAGGGAAAGGAATGGAGGAGAGGGAGGCACGACGAGAGTTAATTAAAATGGAAATATAAGGAGTTAACAATTTGGGGAGTGCCTGCTTATAGGAATTAAAGGTCTATATAAGCGCGACCCTTTATTTTTATGCTCCAAACATTGATGATAATATTTTTAAGAAAATCCAAAAACAAAAATACACACAAATACACTTTTGAAATTCTGAAAATCCAACACTAGTTCCTTTATGTTGTTCGGATCTCAAACAACAATCTACTAATTGTAATTTTAAAAAGAAATCTTTCATTATTTTATCCCAAAATAAAAAAGTTCCTCGTCAAATTGTCCAACTCATTTACAATAGTGAACTTTTCTTCTTTGATAATTTTAATGTAGTAACCTAGTAAACTTAAAACGTTTCACTCCACCCAGCCCCTACGGTGTGCGATTTTAGTCGGCCTTGGGTTTGGTTTCGGTGGCCAGAAAGTCAGTGATAACTAAACTCCTTTCATTCATCATTTTCGCTATAGATCCCATTTATTGAGAACAATTTTTTTTACTAGAGAGGCGACACAAAAATACACCACTATTGTAAGCGATTAAATTATTTGAATCGGTATTTTTTTTATTTCTAGATGAAATTATGGAAGATTTCTTTTTGAAATTGTAATTGATTGATAATTGTTTCATATCCGATAAAAAATATGCATTTCATCATTTAATTTTTAGAATTTCTAGAGTGTATTTTTGTATGTTTTTGGGTATTGGATTTCTTAATTAGATTATTACTAGAAAGTGTAGTGAATATCAGCAAAAATGGAAATGATGAAGGCCTCAAAGAGAATAAAGTTTTGAACTACTGAGGCCTTCCTATTTGACTAAGTTTTCTAAAGTTCCGAGGTAAATTAAAGACGGCGTCGGTAATAATAGGCGCGTAAATAGAAGTAACCCTATTCATTACTAGCACCCAATCTGAAAGTGTTGATTGAAAAATGTATGTGGTTAACTTGAAAGTATCTTTAAGACGGTTAGTTCCATCCATTGTTGAAAATGCTGCCCTCAAAACATGAAAACATGTAGTTTCGTGTCATTCACAAACATGTCACTAATTTTGGAATGAGGAAATCAACTAACACCGTTTAGAACCTTTTTGCTACAAGAAAAATAAGATTCCTTAAGATAACTATATTTTTCTATGAGGTGGTTCCATTTACATCACGCATTGAAGTGATACGCATTCGACCAAGGTCCGATACTTTTATGCGTGATGTAAACAAAGCTGTCTAATAAATTATGCATACATAGTAGCATTACTCGTTACCTTATCAGAACCATTTTGGAGCAAGTTTCAATTTAATTGGTCAATTAATATGTCGTATCATTTAATGATGTGTCACTCATTTTGGCTCGTGGGAATATTTAACACCATTATTGAATCTAATCATTACAAGAAAAATTTGATTCATTAAAAAGTAAACACTTTTCTTGGATTAAGTGCACAATGATCCCTTCTATATGAAAAAAAATATCTTAATTTAGTTCTAGTAAATTTTAAATGCATGTCATTGACCAAATATGGCTTATTTGCAAGTCAATGGACCACTGAACTGGATGTTGATATAGGTTTGTTCGTAAAGTGAGACTAGAGGGGGTCTGGTTGTAAATTCAAAATTTATGGGGTCTGATTCTAAAAAAAATTATGTGTGTTTCTTAACATCTTTCTTGAAGAAATAAAATAAAAAATATTCTCCAAATCCTATAATGATGAATTTTTTTGAAGAAAATCCAAAAATAAAAATACACATACATTTCTGTAATTCTGAAAATAATAAAAAAATAATCTTCCATAAGTTTGTCCCAAAAAAAAAAAAAGGCCCGCTTCAAATTGTCAAACACATTCACAACAGTGAACATCTTTTCTCTCTTAATACTTTTCAATGTAGTAATTTTATTAAAAAAATAAAGCCTCTCGCCCTAACCAAAACACCAAGCTGTTTTATTGGCTTCGTATCCAACACCACAAAAGCCAGTATCGTGGTAACTAGACCTCTTTCTTTCATCCATTTCGCTAAAGGTCCTAATATATTGGATATGAAAAATAGACCACCATAGTAAATAGGTTAGACAATTTAGAGAGATTTTTTAAGATGAAATTATGGATGATTTTCTTGAAATTGTAATGGGTTATTAGTTGTTTGAAATTCAATAAAAAGTAGGGATTAAATGGTTGGATTTTCAGAATATCTAGAAGGTGTGTTTGGTTACACCAATTCAATGACTTTGAATTGGAATTCGAGCCTCCAATACTAATGCCATTGTTTGGAACACAATTAAAATTTAGAAATGGAATTGAATTACAAATGCAAATGACTCAATTTCATAAAACTAATTCTCTACTAAAACCTAATTATTTGAATTCAAAATTTTGTTCTCTTTTTTGCTCTATCATTTTACACAATAACTCACCCTTCTTTCACCAACACAACTTCCGACCTGTGGCGACCCGACCCGGATTCCGGAACGGAATCCCAACGTCACGTCGCAAGGACAAGGCAAGAGGAGGACAAGCACTTATAAAATAATAGTGCGAGTCGGACAGTCG
This sequence comes from Codonopsis lanceolata, assembly GCA_013146195.2. Lineage (NCBI taxonomy): Eukaryota > Viridiplantae > Streptophyta > Magnoliopsida > Asterales > Campanulaceae > Codonopsis > Codonopsis lanceolata. The sequence goes on along the minus strand of JABEVN020000549.1, from coordinate 25,365 downwards.
AGCTAACAAGCTCCAGACAAGAACAAGAAGCTGCTAAAAAAATACGGATATCAAAATTTCAAGGATGCGGAAAACAATGAAAAGTAGTCCCGAGCTATGAAGCTCGAAACCAAGGCCAAAGATACCAAGAGAGGCATAAATTTCAAGAAGGAAAGAAAAAAGCTTCGCGTCTTGCATAACATTGCGACATTGGACAACCATCGGCACTCGGGCCGCGTTTGACAAGGAACCAACTGATAAACACTTACGCCACGGCTAAAGCATGCAGGGGTTAACCAACAATACTAATAACAACTAGGATAGAGAAAGCCCAAGCTCTTTGCGTGCAGGATACAACAGAATATAAACACCAAGGCGATGAGCAACGACACAACACGTCGGCCCAAAGGAGAACTAAAACAAAACCCAATTATTCTACCCGACTGTAAAGTCTAATTAACTTTACAATACAACGAGCTCACAAGAATAGTAAATATGATATACAAGCCAAGGATGCTAGAGAGATAGGAGTACACAAGTTACTACTCGGAAATAGACTGTTACAATCACGGACACGCGTACTAAGCTCGAGCCATCGATCAAGTTCTGATGCCACGTACTATCGTCCTCAACAACGACTTCCGCGCAACTAGAAAACAAAGTACGGGGTGAGTCATAATGACCCAGTACGTTACTACTAAACAATGTGACATAATTTGAATGTTGCTATAAAAGGAAAAGATATCATTTTACGACGAAGACCCAATAAGTCGGGTTGTACTGAGTGAAATCCGGTCCTTCACCAGACTACTAAGATGAATCAGGGTGAATCCCCTGTTCACAAACAGTCAAACAAGTCAGGAAGCAAGGCACAAGAATAATCATGATTATGGATGTATATCATGTTGTAGGACATTCCAAGTCTCTCATAGAATTATCGAGTGTGGTATGCAAATTCATTTATGTACCAAGCGATTCATTGATGGAAGTTTGTCATGTAAGGATATGCATGTCTACAATTATATACATACGAAGACAATCAGGATAACTCAAGTAAGAGTATGTATATCTACATATATTTACATATGCAGGTAATCAGGGGAAAATCAAGTAGGAGTATGTATATTTACGTATATACGCATCCTACAATTCACAGGCCTATCACGAAAGTCAAGCGATCAAGAGCAAGTATATATATAAGCATTTAGTTTACATATTCGGGATAGCACTTTGTTTTCACAAATGCTAGAGGAAATCCACATATAAGAGGATAGGATATAACTGCGGTGCCACCATGTAGCTCTGCAAGATAAATGAGTGAACATCTTTGTTGCATGTGCGAGATGGTACATCGACCGGGATAGTATTATTCCAAGCGCCCATAATGGTTACACAAGGTACTCTTCTCCAAAGTGATCAAGAATGGAGGGTTTGCCGTTTAGGTTCGGCAACTCATCACTATCACGAATCTCATGATTCGTAACGGTAATGAATTGTCAACCAGGGAAGACAAGACAGGACAGGTATGCCAGGCGAGACAAGCAGACAAGACAGGCAAGACAAGCAAGACAGGCAAGACAAGACAAAAGGCAAGCAAAGGCAAGCAGAGACAAGGTGCGGGGACAAGTCGGAGACAAACAGACAAAACAGCAGCAGCAAGGCAAGGCAAGACAATGCGGGACACGTATGTCATCTGGACTTATCGGGGAAAACAAGTAATATTTACTTATTTAAGAAATCAAGCAAGGACGAGCACAGTAATAGTGGTCTCATTCCAGTCAGGTGGGCATGTTATTCTTTTAAAGCTAGTAATTAGGCGTGTGCATGAATTCAATTAAGAATCTCGAAACTAGTATTCTAGTTAAGCAGTTTCAAGCGTTGTAGGGGTTTATCGTGGAGCCGGTATTGTTAAGCGACCACTAGCATCGACTCGACTCCGTCGAGTCATTTCAATAATTCCAATCAAATAGAGTTTGAACACTATATGTGTCCAAGACTCCTTTCTAGGTTCTTGTTCACAGCAGGGTTAAGTTCTCGTTCCATTTAGGAACCTTAGTTCAAATTTACTAAGTCAAGTATAAAAGGCAGAAACCTAAGTTGATTATTGTCCAACCAAGCTTAGTTCAATTTCAAGCTGTAATTCCATTTGCTAATAGGATTATGAATCAAATCACATTGATACTCAAGTAAACATAGAGGTTCATGCATTAATCACAAACAAGCCTTATCAAGCTTAGTTCCGTAGAATCACAAGTTATATATATATAACATTATAAATCCTCTCGAGGTTCCCTTTAAGAGTTAAAGATCAAGCATGTACATTTGAAGGGCAGAAGACTTAAGACAACCCAAGATTCATCAATTAATTATGTGATGGTACTTCATAAGTCCATCACCACGCACATGACTTGGATGACCATTCGGTCATCTTTACGACAACTCAAGATTCCCATCAAAGAGGGTACTAGGGTATACACGATCCAAATATCCTTCCTAAGGGAGAATTTTCACGAAGAAATTCCGGATTTCCAAGGATGTTAACAAGGTTTCTAAGTAGAGTCACATAGTACATTCCTACGCCTCTTGGGACTTCATTAAAAGTCCACTAGTATTATTGGTTCTAGTTCATAATTGAACCCATTCAAACCGTCTGTCGTTCGAGTTACGCATTCTCGACTCACACATAAACCATCCAAGAAATAGCGATAATCTCGCACTTAACCTCATTCAAGAGACTCAATTAGAGTCCTAAGCCAAAATCAATCTTATTACCAATTCGGTCTCACCCGGGCGATTCTCAAAGTTTCGCAATTGAGGTTCAATGAACACAAGAAGATATAGGATTTTATCCTAAGGTTCGAATAACAATTTTATAAATAAATTGACTTCATTTGGGTCAATCTACCAAGTTCCAAATTTCTATTCCAAGGTATAATTTCGGTATTCACAATGTATCCGGGTTTCTAACCCAACAACAACCAATCTTAATTCATAAGAATTCCAAAATACACAATAACCCCATTTGGTTTCAACCCTAACCAAAATCTATCGATATTCATGGAAACCTATCATTTTGACATGTATAACAACAATAAATCACAAGGAACAAGATTCTATTAATCTATCATCAAGATACTTGTAGAGAGAGAAACTAGGGCTTAAGCAACGTACCTCAATCGGGCCACAAACTTCTAGGATGTGGAAAACAAACCGAGGGGAAAGACTCTACTCGGCGAGAGCTTCGCGATGGCGGTCACGGCTCGACAATCCGATGGCCGGAACTCCGGGAATCGGCAATTCTCCCTTGGGAGCTCCTCCTCCCTCTCTCTCTAAACTCACGGTTGATTGATGAAAATGAGAGAGGAAGAGGATGAATTGGGGTTATAAAGGGTGAGGGATTACCATGCTACCCTTCCAAGCTGTGGACAAGGCAAAGGGGAGGGGTTAAAATAGGGGTAGAATAGGTATTTCACACCAAAAATCAAAACAGGGAAAGAAATCCCGTAGCTGTTCTGCAGGTGAGGCGGGCGCCTCACCATGCTCCATGCGGCCGCCTCACTCCTTCCCTGCACAAGGTTGCTCTCAGTAATTGAGGCGGGCGCCTCACTCCATCCCATGCGGCCGCCTCGGCTCCTGAACCTCCAAAACTTGGTCTAAACTTGATCTAAATGATCCCAAACTTATGGGCAACCATCCTAGGGTATAACCCAACTCAAAGCAAGTCTAAAACACACCCGAACAACTCCCGAAACAACTCGGAGCGAAACCGGGAACGTGACGAACGAACTCGAAATCAAACGAGCAATGAAAGGAGACTTTTAAGGCAAGTCTAAGGGCTAATGAAGAAGCTTAAATACTTCTAGGAAGTTGAATAACAACTTAGGGAAATAAGAATCCCAAAGGAGAGGCGATTACGCGACTCGATTCCCGAATTACGCGATAGAGACGAACGCTATCTCCAAAACTTCCAAATCTTCGATAGACTTAAGGAACACCTCCAACTTGAAGTCTAACACATCTAAACATGTTAACAAACCATCTTAAAGAGGTCTAGGACCCAAACCGAGGTCACGAACCCAAAACGGAAGTAAACCCTCAATCGCGTCGCATTCCGACTATCGTCGAGTCACGACGTGTGACTTTAACTAGTTAAGGTCTATGGAACATATGGAACTAATATATTGGCTCCTATACAGTCTCCCTGTATTAATCAAGGTTCTTACCTCAAGTCGAGTAAGCGAGGTTACGGTTGAACGACACGCAAAGCAGTAAGGTCAATTACACGAAGGTTCGGGGTCTTACAGTTAAGGAGGTTTAGGATAGGTTTAGATATGGGTTCAAGGGGTACAATTCGTCCAATTCCGAAACAGGGGAAAAAAATCCGTAACAGACCAGCGGTGAGGTGGCGGGCGCCTCACCCAAGCCCATGCGGCCGCCTCAGCTCTGAGGCTACTCCCAAGTTCAGGACCACTTTGCAATTACTCTAGGCGGGCGCCTCGCGAGGTGCCATGCGGTCGCCTCGGCTCAGAACCTCTAAAACTTGATCTAAACTTGATCTAAATGGTCCCAAACTTTTGGGCAACCATTCTAAGGTCTAACCCTACTCAAAACAAGTCGGAAGAACGCTCCCGAACAACCCGGAACAAGATAGAACAAGGTTCGAACCACGCGACGAATGAACAACGAATCAAACTACAATCAAACACCAATCAAACTAGGATATCTTAGACATGAAAAAGGTTTGTTTCCACATGATTAAGACCTGAATATAAAGCCAAGAACTCAACGAACACTTATGTGCGTCGAAATAGAAGCAAATACGAGCAACGAGAGGAATCGCTAAGGCCAAATTCAAGCGATTAAACCGGCGATTCAACAAACAAGTTTATATGATTCTAAACATGTTATGGACTTCTAGAATGATCTATGAATGATTCTAAAACATTTATATATCAAGTAAACAAGCTCACAATCAACCAAGAAAGTATAAAGACAAGCATAGAATGCACATGCAAGATTATGGGGCGTTACACTCTCCCCTCCTTTAGGAATTTAGTCCCTAAATTCTTACCAAGTTCGTCAAATAAATGTGGATGCTTCTCGCGCATCTCCGCTTCCGTTTCCCAAGTCGCTTCTTCAATGTTATGATTCCTCCAAAGAACTTTGACTAAGGGAATTCTCTTGGTTCGTAGAACTTGCTCTTTGGTATCCAAAATCTTCACGGGCTTTTCAACGTATGACATATCCGGCTCAAACGTGATCTCTTCATACTCGAGTACATGGGACTCATCTTTCAAATACTTTCGCAACATGGAAACATGGAATACATTATGAGTCTCCGAAAGTGAAGGTGGCAATGCAATTCGATACGCTAGGGTTCCAACTCTCTCAAGAACCTCAAATGGACCAATGTATCTCGGTGTAAGCTTCCCTTTCTTGCCGAATCTCTTAGTACCTCTCCTCGGTGTTACCTTCAAGAACACGTAGTCACCCACTTGGAACTCAAGATCTCGTCTTCGATTGTCCGCATAACTCTTTTGTCGACTTTGAGCGGTGCGCAAACGATCTCTAATCAACTTCACGCTCTCAACCGACTGTTGCACTAATTCGGAACCCCAAAGTTTCGCCTCTCCAACTTCATCCCAACAAATTGGCGATCTACACTTACGCCCATACAAAGCTTCATATGGCGCCATCTTGATACTCGACTGGTAGCTGTTATTATACGCAAACTCGGCTAAAGGTAAGTGAGAATCGGCTTCCCTTGAAATCCACGGCACAAGCTCGCGGCATATCCTCCAAAATCGAATCAATCGCTCGGGTGACCATCCGTTTGCGGATGAAAAAATCTTGAAGTCTAATCTAGTCCCCAAAGCTTCTGCGACTTCCAAAATCTTGGCGTGAACCTCGGATCTCTATCGGACACAATACTAACAGTGCGCCATGAAGTCTCACGATCTCTGGATATACAAAGCGCTAGCGAGTCAACGAATAAGTGATAGCTATCGGAATGAAGTGTGCGGAGACTTAGTCAATCTGTCAACTATAACCCAAGCGCATTAAACCTCTGCGCTTGGTAACCTGTCACAAAATCCATAGTAATGAACTCCCATTTCCATTCGGGAATCTCAATGGCGGTTGTAGAAATCCCGAGGCCTCGATGCTCGGCCTTAACTGGCGACAAGTCAAACACTTTGACACATACTCCGCAATCTCTCTCTTCATACCCTTCCACCAAAACTGTCTTTTCAAATCTAAGTACATCTTCGTGCTCCCCGGGTGAATGGTATACTTCGTTTTATGAGCCTCATCAAGAACCAACCTCTTCAATTCAGTATTACAAGGAACACAAATCCTACCTCGAAATGTCAAAGTACCCTCATTATTAATCACGAAATCAGGCGATACATTCTCAACCAACCCATCAATAATTTTCTTCAACTCCGGATCATTCCCTTGCTCTTCTCTAATTTTCCCAAACAAGACTGGCGTAGCACGAACATTCGCGAAAATTACACCTCTATCAAAAACACTAGGACCCCAATCTCGCAAATCCTCCAACATCTTCCATTCCTTAACCATCATACACGACATATGAACCTTCCTACTCAAGGCATCCGCTACTACATTTGCCTTCCCCGGATGATATAAAATAGTACAATCGTGGTCCTTTAATTTTTCCATCCATCTTCTTTGCCTCATGTTTAATTCCTTTTGAGAGAACAAGTATTTCAAACTTTTATGGTCGGTGAAGATCTCAAACTTAGACCCATACAAGTAATGTTTCCATTTATGCAACGCGAAAATAATCGCAGCCAACTCCATATCGTGTGTCGGGTAATTCTGTTCGTGAATAGACAACTTCCTCGATGCATAGGCGATCACCCTTCCATTTTGCATCAAAACACAACCCAAACCTTCCTTAGAAGCATCGCTATAGATCACAAAATTATCTCCTCCACTAGGCAAAGCCAAAATAGGTGCCGATGTCAACCGACTCTTAAGCTCTTGGAAACTAGACTCACATTTCTCGCTCCAAACAAACGGCACATTCTTCTGTGTCAACCTCGTCATAGGAGTCACAATCCTAGAAAAACCCTCAATAAACCTCCGGTAATAACCCGCTAAACCCAAGAAACTCCGAACCTCGGTAACTGAACTAGGCCTCTTCCAATTCGTCACCGCTTCAATCTTAGAAGGATCAACGGCTATCCCGGCGCTAGAAACGATATGCCCTAAGAAAGATACTTCCTCGAGCCAAAAGGCACATTTGCTAAACTTTGGCATAAAATTGCTTCTCAGAAGAATGGATAAGACAATCCTCAAGTGTTTCTCGTGCTCCTCAGAGATTTCGAATACACTAGGATATCATCAATAAAGACTACAACAAAGCAATCAAGATAAGCTGTGAAAGACACGGTTCATCAAGTCCATAAACACATTTGGTGCATTTGTCAACAAGCGGCATCACTACAAATTCAAAATGCCCATATCTAGTGCGAAAAGCTGTCTTCGGAACGTCTTCCTCTCTAACCTTCAATTGGTAGTAACCCCATCTCAAATCAAGCTTAGAGTAGACGATAGACCCTTGCAATTGGTCAAAAAGATCATCGATGTGGGGTAGAGGATACTTATTCTTAATAGTCACCTTATTCAATTCTCGGTAGTCTATGCATAACCGCAAACTCCCATCTTTCTTCCTCACAAATAAGACCGGTGCGCCCCAAGGCGACACACTTGGTTTAACAAAACCAATCTCTAGGAGTTCTTGCAACTGAGTTTTCAACTCCCTAAGCTCATGAGGCGCCATCCTATCTGATTGCCTTAGAAATCGGTGAAGTCCCCAGGAATAAGCTCTCAATCTGAAATTCTAGTTCTCTATCGGGTGGCATAGCATGGTCGGTAGAAAACACATCGGGAAATTCACACTACAGGAACCTCTTCTAAGTTAGGCGAAGACTTCCTTCTTATCAACTACGCATGCAAGATAACCCGTACACCCTTGAGACAGTAATTTTCTAGCCCTTAGAGCGGAAATAAAATGCACGTCACTCGAAGCATGATCACCCACAAAAGTAAACTCAGGCACACCCGGCATATAAAAAGTAACCCGCTTTCTATGGCAGTCAACTATAGCATGATAAGCACATAACCAGTCCATGCCAAGAATCACATCAAAATCACGTATAGGAGAACTACCAAGTCCGCATGCAAAGTGTGGTCACCCACCAAAACATCACAAGATTTAAATACTTGAGGCGAGCATATATTCCCCGAGCGGGGTAGACACTTCAAGCAAATATGGCAAGGATTGAGGCAATACGCAAAGATTCTCAATAAAGTGCGAAGCAACATAAGAATGCGAAGACCCTGGATCTATGAGAACTCGAGCCTTATGATCGAATATAGAAAGAGTACCTCCTATCACGGCCGTAGACCCCTGAACCTCGCGCTGATCAAGCGCAAACACACGGCCTTGAACCTTGGGTTTACCGTCCCCATCTCTCTTAGCCCAGCATCTGACTAGCCTTAAACTTCGGACAGTCCTTCTTCATGTGAGTTCCATCTCCGCAATAGAAACACTTCCCATTTTTCCCCGGCACCTATCATGTGCCCGTGACCTGCGAGCGAACAAATCATAGCTTCACTACGCGACCCGCCGCCTTAGATGAAGAAGTATTGTTACCTTGTTTCCCAGACTGTGGCCTACCTTGGCCTCCACTTCTCCTATCACGGTTTCCTTGATATCCCCTTCTATTACCCGAATTGTTTCACGATTCGTTACGAGTAGCCGTGCACTACTAGCATTATTCTTGACTCGGTGCTCCTCAATATCTTGCTCAACCTCATAAGCTCTATCAAGCTGCGGTCAGATAATCGGTGAGCTTAAGCGCTAGAATCGCTTTCTAAACTCGGTTCTTAACCCCTTCACAAACTTGTGTGTTCTCCGTGCCTCAGTGGGAATCGGATACGTACAATATCGGCTCAGTGCGTGAACTTTGCAGAATACTCTGCCACGGTCATGCTACCTTGTTCAAGATCATAGAACTCCTTCTCTCTTTGGTTGCGAACTACGTCCGGCACATACTCATTCTTAAACTCTCTTTGGAAATTGGCCCACGTAATGGGAACTTGTTGCATCTCCCAACTCTCCTTCAACACGGTCCACCAATGTTCGGCGGCTCCCTTAAACTTAAAGGTTGCTAGCATAACTCTTTCTTCGTCGGTACACCCCAACATGGACAATACTTTGATCATTTCCTCCATCCATAACTTCGGCCTTCTCTCGGTTTCGGTTCTCCAAGAAGCGAACTAGGCTTTAACTTAAGAAATCTCTCAAGAGAGTAGTGTTCTTGGTCTCGGTGGTGGAGGTGGTGGTGGTCTTGCTCCTCTGCGACCTCCACGGCTGCCCGGCCGAGAAAAGCCAATAATCTGCGATGTAGTTCAGCCATATCCGGAACTACCGGATCCTCTGGCAGTGGTACCTCTGCCTCAGGTTCAACCGGACCTCTCCTAGGTCTACCTCTCCCGGGATTAACCATCGGACTCCTACAAGAATTCACTCGACGTTAAAATCAACACACAAATAACCAACCCAACTAGGCCATGGAACCTATCCTGGCCGACAGCTAACCTATAGCTCTGATACCAACTGTGACGACCCGACCCGGACCCCAATGCGAGATCCCGAGTCGTGCCGTCCAAATAGTCAAGATACACAAGCATGCATAAGTAGGATTATAAAATTCATGTGGCGCAACATCGCATACGAACAACAACTCGGCTACACTTGGCCGGAAAAGCAACTAAAAATAAACAAGTCTTCGGCGACGTTACAGCCGGAACCCAACAACTACTCCTACAATATTAACACATGCTTAAAATAACCTCAACGGCCACAACATGCCGGAGACAACAACAACAATAATAATTAAACGAGCTTTAGCGGAAGAAAACCGTAGCGAACCATACACATATAAACAGGCTCGACATATAAGTCGGCATACCAAAAGATTACAAGTGTCAAATAGTTAAGTTACAACAACATCAAAAACCCCAAGCCAAGTCTACATGACTTGCTTCCCAACGTCCTTTCCAAAATAAAAGGCTAATCGACAAAGTCCAAAAGATCAACCTTGAGGTTACAAACAACCAAACGAGAATAAAGCGAGTCTATCCCGGACCGTCTCCTCGGCTCGGATCTAAGGAAAGACAAAGCAAACAAATAGGGTAAGTCGAAAGACTTAGTAAGTTACTACAATGCATGTTCATGTTATAGCATGACATTTATCTCAATTATAATACATGATCATCATATAGCACGTAGCACATTGCTCACATAAGTGCGGGAAATTAAATCATACAAGTAGGATATGATAGTCACGGCCGCTTCGTAGCTCCTGCAATAAAACTTTATTATACTTTATCGTGCAACATTGATGCTCTGTGAATGCATCAACTTTTATCAAGTACCACTCGATCTAGATAGCAAGCCAATGCGGCACTTAACTGATACGGCAAAGGGGCTACTTCCCCATTGCGGCCAACAATGGAGGTGTGTGTGAAGTCCCAGGTGCGGCGATCCATAGCGAGCACGAATCCCATAATTCGTGAAGGCGATGCATCGTCCCACCTTGACCCAATAAACAAACCAAATAATGCCAGCTGGACTCAATGTGATGCACAAGTAGATATTTACTTGACTAAACCAATTAAGGACCGAATTCGACAAGAGCGAACTCGACCAACCAAGTAGGGTATTAATCTCTACTATAAAATCATATCAAGGCAATTAAATTGCACAAAACCAACCTTTCATAAAAACTTGTTATAAACAATCAAACCAAGCTCATACTTGAGTAAACCAATCAAACGGTGTCCAAACTTCGTAGGGATTGAAACTAGAGTTCAACACGTTCAAATATTCCCTAGAGTCGACTCCGTTGAGTCTTTGCTCTAAATTCCCAAATTTGGAGAAATTGAAGCTATGTGCTTCATAACCCAACCTAGGTCAATTCTAGGTTCAACAAGGTATTAAATTCACCAAGGCAATGCAAAGTGATTCATGTATATCATAGAGTCCAAAATTTAGGATAGAACACATAACACTTTCACAACATTTCAAGAAGGCATAAACTAGGGCATTCATATATATCAATACTTCCATCACAAATATAATACATGGCTTTAACATGTTCAAAACCTTAAATAGACAAGATGGAAGAGTATTATAAACATTCATAGGTAAGAAATCATCCTAATCATGCTCCTAGCAAGCTCACAATTTCAACATACAAGAAGATAGCATAGGAAGCATAAAAGTGTCCTCATTGACCTCAAACACCATAGGCTTTGTTTCCTTAGGGTCAATGAGAACTAAAAGAAGAAGAAGAAGAAGGTAACTTACTTGCTATACTACACCAAAGAAAGCAAAAGAAGAAACCAATCGGATGGAAATGCTCCTCTTCTTGAGCTCTACACCTTTAATGAAGGTAGCTTGGGCAAATGATGAATGGATGATTGAAGACCAAAGGATTAGCTCCAAGAAGCCATGGAAGAGCTAGAGAGAAGATGAAATTCGTTTTTGGAAGAGTGAGGGTGAGAATGAGAGTCAAAAATCTGAAATGTGGCTTATATTGGTCTAATTCTTGAGTGGGACAAGTGTCAACAACTTGTGGTCCCTTTTCTAATTTGATTTGTGGCTTAATTGGTCACTAATGTAATCTTAATCCATCATTAAAAACTAGTTAGGGATGTTAGGACTTAAGTTGGAAGGGTTAAGGAGGTTTAGGATAGGTTTAGATATGGGTTCAAGGGGTACAAATCGTCCAATTCCGAAACAGGGGAAAAAAATCCCGTAACAGACCAGCAGGTGAGGCGGGCGCCTCACCCAAGCCCATGCGGCCGCCTCAACTACTGAGGCTATCCCCAAGTTCAGACCACTTTGCAATTGCTCCCTGCATTTGAGGCGGGCGCCTCACAAGGTGCCATGCGGCCGCCTCGGCTCCAGAACCTCTAAAACTTGATCTAAACTTGATCTAAATGGTCCCAAACTTTTGGGCAACCATTCTAAGGTCTAACCCTACTCAAAACAAGTCGGAAACGCTCCCGAACAACCCCCGGAACAAGATAGAACAAGGTTCAAACCACGCGACGAATGAACAACGAATCAAACTACAATCAAACACCAATCAAACTAGGATATCTTAGACATGAAAAAGGTTTGTTTCCACATGATTAAGACCTGAATACAAAGCCAAGAACTCAACGAACACTTCGTACGTCGAAATAGAAGCAAATACGAGCAACGAGAGGAATCGCTAAGGCCAAATTCAACGCGATTAAACCGGCGATTCAACAAACAAGTTTATATGATTCTAAACATGTTATGGACTTCTAGAATGTTCTATGAATGATTCTAAGACGTTTATATATCAAGTAAACAAGCTCACAATCAACCAAGAAAGTATAAAGACAAGCATAGAATGCACATGCAAGATTATGGGGCGTTACACGCGCCTCACATATCTCCAGGCGGGCGCCTGGACTACTGGGGCTATCTCCAGATCAAGGTCATTTTGCAATGCTCTCAGCTCTTGAGGCGGGCTAGTGATCAAAATTCGATCAGGCGCCTCGTTTAGCCCTCAACTTGGTCTAAACATGTCCTATATGGTCCCAAACTTATGGGCAACCATTCTAAGGTCTAACCCAACTCAAAACAAGTCGGAAACACACCCGAACAACTCCCGAAACAACTCAGAGCGAAACCGGGAAGAGGTGCAACAACGTGCAACCGGAACGACGAATGAACTCGCAATCGAACGAGCAATGAAAGGAGACTTTTAAGGTAAGTCTAAAGGCTAATGAAGAAGCTTAGATACTTCTATTAAGTTGAACAACAACTAGGGAAATAAGAGTCCCAAAGGAGAGACGATTACGCGACTCGATTCCCGAACTACGCGATAGAGACGAGCACTATCTCCAAAGCTTCCAAATCATCGATAGACTTGACGAACACCTCCAACTTGAAGTCTAATACATCTAAACATGTTAATAAACCATCATATAGAGGTCTAGGACCAAACCGAGGTCACGAACACAAAACGCAAGCAAACTCTCAATCGCGTCGCATTCCGACTATCGTCGAATCACGACTTGTGACTTTAGCAAGTCAACAACTATATGGCATCTCTTAATAGTGTTTTGGTCTTAACGTGGTCTCTCATACATATCTAGACCCTCTCGCAAACCAATCATACAGTCGACAAAGGAATAAGTGCATGTATAGCACGCAAACCGAGCTAACGAAGGAGCAGGGTGTTACATGTTCAAAGCGAAATAATAGAGGGATTGATAATCACCACAATCAACAAGAATTGAATGAACATGAATATGAATTAAAACATAAATTCGATACAAGTTACCTCCCACCTCCTAGATTATGGATGATTTAGTTCATCATAGGCAATGAACAGCACATGGAGATGAACGGAAACATGATTTGATCTTCAATACTTGTAATTACACAATCTAAATATGTTATACAACCTAAAAACTACTCTAAAGCTATACAAAACTGTTTCCAGCCGTTTTTCTCTATCCTAGGCTTTGGCAACCGGTTCCTATTTATACCATGGAGTTGTATTGCAATCGAATTTCTTGTGAAAATACAAAATTTGCGCATTTTTACCACCTTGCGGTCGGAAGGTCTGAGGTACCTTGCGTCCGCAAGGTCTACAGATTTCCGGGCTTTGATTCTTTTGACTTACTGTCCACCTTGCGGAGGCAAGGTCCGAAATACCTTGCGACCGCAAGGTCTCCAGTTTAGACTTCGTCCGTTTCTTCTTCATTTTTCATCTTGGTCCCTTCTTGGAATTTCCATATAAAACCCTGGAGTTTTGCATATTTTCACTAAAAACCCTGAAACTCACAAAACTCACTGAAAACACATATCAGTAGCCAAAAGCCTCGTGAAATAGCATAATTTAAGTCATAGAAGCATATAAAATCGACGTATAAAATACATCAATCAAATACCCCCAAACATAAACTTTGCTCGTCCACGAGTAAACAATACATATCTACCAAAGCAATTAACTAACAATAATAACAAAAATTGAAAATCTTTTTGGAGGGTGACACTATTTACACTCCTCTATAAACCCACAAACTCAAGGAGACTCTTTCGAGTGACTCGACTAAGCATAAAAATACAAAAACTAATAAATACCAAAGCAAATAAAACTTATACTAAAATAAAACAAAAATATTTTTGGCTTCAACCTCAAGTTATAATAGCATGGCATACAAAGCAATCTCAGTTTGATGCTCACCACATATATGCAGGCTAAGTCACATAAAACCAACTGATTTTTTTCTTAAAACTGCTACTACTTTTAATTTCTCCGTGTATGTGTGATCACTAGTCTTAGATAATATCTCAACTAAAACAGTTTTATTAAGCTAAACACCACATTCATATGAAAATCAAAGTTTAATTGAAAACCATGCATTATGAATTATGAGATCTACCATCCAAACCCGGTTTATTACAGAAAGAAAGGTCACAAGGATTTCAAAAACTTCAAAAACTTATACATCCATCCCATGCACTTCTATGTATGACATAGAATGCTCTCCTATCCCAATGACTTGTAATAGCTAAGATTATGCTAACACAGTGAGCTTTAAGGTGAATAATAATGAACATGAAGTATTTGATCAATTTCATATGACTCACTTGACAGTTAAAACAACACAAGCATTGGCAAGAAGATCATTAGGTCTTTATTTTGCTTGTAATGTAAGGCCAAGGTGATGGGGGATTTGATGGAAAGAGATTGGAATTCAAAGTGAGAGAGTAATACTACCCTTTATCCCTCATACTTCCAAGCAAACGAAAGTTTTCCCTATTTAGGCTAGGACCTGCAAAGACGACAAGTAGGGGGTTCTTTTCGTTACTTTTCAGTTTTCTTCTTCCCCCCCCCCCAAACTTGTTTTGGGCAATATATACTTCTAAAAATATCACATCATTTTTTTCAGCAATAATTTTTCTTAACATATTTTCTTTTGAAAGCTATGCTTCCATTTGAATCTTTTTGCACTCTTCTTCTTCCGTTTCATTTTTCGTCGATACATATATTTTTTTTCTCTTTTTTTTTCTTTTCTATATATATATATATATATATATATATATATATATATATATATATATATATATTCGACGACGGAGAGAAGAAGTCTTCCGAAAAATAGCCTAATTGAAAAGAATGGTCCTCAAAATTCAATTTCCCACCCAATCCTACTCTCTCAAAGGGTAGGCTAAAAATGTATAGGCTTTTAGGGTTAAGTCAATGCGGGTAATAGAAACGATGTCGAATGGGGGTTTAATAGTGTGCTTAGCACACTCCATTCTTTTTAAATTAGGCTCAACGGGGACACTAGGGATATTTTTAGCAAAGGTCAGGGAATATTTAGGCTCTAACGATCCAAAGATGGCCTAAGTCATTTCTTAATGCCAAATGCTCATGTAGTTTTTAAAGCAAGTAAGACACACAAAATAGTATATCAACTATGGGAATTGTGGGTTGAATGTTTAGCATCACTGGGTTTCACATAAGCATTCACTAATACAGATGGTAGGGACAATTGAGACTAACATGCAGACACGTTCTAAAGTGTGCTTGAGATATATAAATGAGAAAAATCCAAGGGATCTAACTATCATGCAATTGACCCTAAGTCACAATTTAATGCAACAATTATGTTCGAATGGCTATGCATCATATTCTTGTGCATATCTTGTTGTAATGAAGTAGGTGCTATAGACTTTATAAAATTATTCTAATCAATCCATAATTAAAACTGGTATGGGTGCATGAAGAATTTGGAGAAAAGTAAAAGTTTCGCAAAATCAAGTAAATTCCAGAGGGATCTATGGACTAGCTATGCGGTTCATTGCATTAACTCCTCATCGACTAGTATTACCACACCTAAACTCGAGGATGAAAATTTTAAATTAATATATATATATATATATATATATATATATATATATTTTTTTTTTATTTTGATTTTGATTTTAATAAAGAAAATTGGAGATGACGATGACTCTTTTGATGGGTACCTGAGAGGGTACTTACTATTATAGTATTCTGGTCACGGTAACTACTCCGAAAATAAGAAAAAATTAAAAATAGGAAAAGTGGGTGAAGAGTTAAATGGTCATCGAGAAAAGAAAATTTTCTTCACCCTAAAAACGTAGCCCAACTCCACTCCTCCTTAGGCTAGGACCTGCTAAGACTTTGGGCTTAGAATCCCCCCCCCCAAAATTAATTTCTATTTTGTCCTCAAAATTGAGGAGCATATGAGAGGATTGATGGGGACGGACAAATATCAAAAGGAAATAGCATGCCCACCTAACGAAAGAGGATGGAACTTGGGCCTCGACTCAAGGTGAGTCAGGCGGAAATAACGAATGAGGACGAAACTCAGGGATCGTGCCAGGAGGCAACCCATAATAATTGGAGACATTTTGTCCCACTGTGTTAAACCACCCAAACAGCCGCTCTTGGTCGGCACGAATTTGTGCCAACTGTTGAGTTGCCATTTGGGCTTCAAGGGAAACCTCTTCTAGCCTATTGGAAATCCCTACGAGTGGGTCCTCCTCCTCCTCTTCGGGTTCCTCACCGTGAGGAATCGGCACTCTTGGCTGCTGCTGGTGCTCAAACAAAATGGCCCTAGTAATGGCCGGACCAGCCTTAAGCCTCTCCCCGTGTCTGGGCCATCTCACGCTTGCCCACCTACACAACTCGGTGATCAAATGCAGGAACGCGTAACCCGCATTCGTGGCACCTCTAATAAGGGTCTTAATTTGGCCGTTGATCAGGCGGCCGACATCAACAGACCCACCAATCATGATGGTGTAGATCAGGACAGCCTTACCCCAACTCACCGTGTGTTGGTGACTGGAAGGCATGAGACGGGCACAAATAAACTTGAACACGGGCTTGGCCGTGTTTAGAAGGAAGGACTCCTCCATGGTGCGTGGACCGTAGGGTGGATTACGGTTTTGGGTCCACTCAACACCAGGGAGGGCGATGGTCGCATTGACCACCTCGAGAGGGACAGGGGTATGGAGGTGTGTGCTAAAATGGTTGGCACCATCCGCAAAGTTGGATGTGCCGTAGTATGTGTTAATGCTTTGGGACGAAAATTCAACATTAACGCCCCTAACATAGATAGTTTCTACCACCCCCCCATCCATGCCAATTTGACCATTGGCATAGAACTCTCGGACAATAGGCACAACTACCTTGTCCGGAGAGTCGGTCAATAACCCCCACCTACGAGCAGTAAAATTAGGACGGAGGCCAAATTCTTCAGCCTTAAATCCCCTCTCGGGAACCAAGGACTTGGAGAGTTTGGCGACATATTTTTCAGAGGCCTCGTAGGAGATAAATCGGCGGTGGTCATATTGTGGTTCCTCCTCCTGAACAGGGCGGGAGGTGGAAGCACCGGTATTTCTACGTTTACGGAACATTTTTATTTGAGCAAAATTAATATTAAATATTTAACAATTAAAAATATATTTTTAAAATTAAAAATTATTTCCTAAAGCATGCAAATATATCTATGTAAAAATTATCTAACACCCTAGCATGCAAAAACTTAACGTTAAAAATCAAAGAGGGGGTTAGAATTACTAGATCGCAGCTTTAGAGATGGAATGTAGCTGGAGTTATTTGACAGCCCGACCCGGACTCCAATGCGAAATCCCAAGGTCGTGCCGTCAAGACAAGCTAACAGACGGACAAGCACCCGCTAAGCGTAGTGGTGCGAGTCAAGAGTTGAACCAACAAATTCTAAACAGAAATGTAAAGCCATAACGGCAAAACCGAATAACCAAAAACTAATATCTGCGGAAGCGAATCATAAGTGGGACCAAAGCCTATAATATGAACTAAGGAATACAAGGCTGAGAGACGACTATCTCTCGACAAATCTACGACTCGCGTGACGCAACATTGCGCACGGACAACAAACCATCGGCAACCTAAGGCCGGCGAAGCAACAAGAACCCAACCTGATAAACAATACAACTCTACGGCTATAACATGCCGGAGGAATAAATCAACTAAAGGAATAAGAGATTAAACACTAACAACTAATCCAATGTCTCTCAACTAAAATTGCCGGAGACAGATATAACCATAACATAATACTAGAACATGCGAGCTAAACTTGCTCGGAAAGACAACGGAATAACTTCTAATTAAATACAACACTATTGCAATAAAATACTAACATAAATACCCAAGTAAAGTTTACATAACTTCACATCCGTGTCTCACAAGATAATAATTACAATAATAATAAAATCTCCAAGCTATTGCCCGGAAGACCACCTGCTATCCGACAAGCGCCCGAAGCTGCAACGCGCACTAACGAGCTTACTGCAAAAACTAAGGAAAACAAACACACGAAATGAGTCATAATGACCCAGTAAGTTACTAAATGCAATGTATGGCATAGCATGGCGTGGCATGGTATAATGCACAAGCATATATAAAATCATGGCATCTTAATCGTATACCAACAATAACTTGTACTAAGTCATCAAGTATCATAAACTTCATAAATCACATAGCACGTTATCTTTCATATAAGTGCCCATAGTAAGCCACATAAGGGATAGAGAAGATACCCAAATGGTGTCGTTGTGTTGCTCCTGCAATACACACTGTTATACTTTATCGTGCAACATCGATGCTCTGTGGTGTCATCGACTTTTATCGAGAATCATTCGATTTAGCTAGCAAGCCAATGCGGCACTTATTGTTACGGCAAAGGGGCTACTTCCCCATCGCGGCCAACAATGGAGGGGTGTGTGAAGTCCCAAGTACGGCGATCCATAGCGAATACGAATCTTACGATTCGTATAGGCGATGTATCGTCCTACCCTGACATAAAAACCAAATAATGCCAGCTGGGCTTTTATGAAATGCACAAGTAGATATTTACTCACATGCTCAAACTAGAACCAAGACCGATCATAGCGGACTTATCAATCAAGTAGGACATAAAGTTCTACACCAATTTAACAATGCACATATTTGTATATTCTTAACAAATCCAACCAACTTATAAGTTTAGTCAAGAACCACATATTGAGGTACTCTTAACCCTCAAGTCACAACCCAATCAAACGTAGCATATAAGCTCAAGAATCACAATGTGAGGTCTACTATAGCCCTCTACTCGGGATTTAAACCAAAGACTATTGCCTTAGTCTAAGAACAATCATAAATCAAGACTTAGCATTTTAGCTTCACTTAACGGTACACCGGACTCAACCATAGTCCCAACCGTCGTATATATATTCGACTTCCTTAAAGCCAATCTCAAGGGTATCAAAACTAAGCCGTGGTCATAACCTCGCAAGTGCTTTCATGTGCACGCGACCACATTCCCTAAGAGAGAACCCATTCAAATAATCATTTCTTAAGGTAATACGAGATCATAGGTTGATCTCTAATGCACCGCGGCCCTAACGAGCACGCCCTAAATAAATCCCCAATAAACCTCTATATCGTGGGTGTCACAAGGGACACAATTCAAGATGCTCGGGTACTCATAATCAAAACCAACCAAACCCGAACATCGTAGGATTTTAACCTAATGCTCACCAACATATATTGAACCTAAAACAACTCCATTGAGTCTTAATTATCACACAACATTAAATACCTATTTCATAAGTCCCCAAATTAACATATCATTCACATTTATAACAATTTTCCCAAAAATCATTCGGACTAGATTCCCAAAATTTAAATCCATAGAACTCAACGAAACCTTATACCCATTTTACAAATCACATAACCTCAAATAAATGGTCATACTCATATTATCTAGTGAGATCACACATCCAAATTCCCAAACTTATGCCTACTATCATAATAAACCCAAATAAAAGGTAAACATGATTTCTAGCAAGCTCACAATCCTAGAAACACAAGATGAAGAGTAACAATATACTTCAATAATCATAGAAGTCATCCTACACATGCTCTTAACAAGTTTATTCTTCCAAAAATCCCCAAAATTGGGCATACAAAGCATATCAAGTGTTCATTGCCCACAAATAGCATATAAGTTGTTTTCCTTAGGGCCAATGAACCAAAATCAAAAGGAAGTAACTTACCTAGCTTGAGTGAAAACTCAAGAGAACCCAAATCCGATCGGTGAACTTGTTCTACTCGTCGAGGGCTTCAAGATTACGAAGTTTGAAGGCAATCGGGTGGTTGGATCGTCTTGGATCGAAGAGAGAAGAAGCTAGGGCTTGAAATCTCCCATGGAGACTCTCTCTCTCTAATACGTATGGAAGAAGAGAAGAAATGAAAGGATTTTCTGAAAATTGTAAAGGGTTTGAGCTTTTATACCTCCACAAACCAAGAGGGCAAAATAGGGAATTCCTTGGTGCAATTAGTAGAGATTAGGATTAATCAATCACTAATCTAACCTTAATTAACTTCCAACTAATGTTAGGACATGTTTAGGGCTAAGTATGGGTGGTTAGGAAGGGTTTAGAGGGGGTTTGATGAGGGTAGGATAGGCATTTCTCGTCAAAACACAGAACAGGGCAAAACAGGATCGGGGCACCTTGCGGTCGCAAGGTCCCCTATAGCTTGCGACCGCAAGCTCTCCAGACCTCCTAGGTGCTTTCGCTGTTGACCTTGCGGGGCAAGGCCATTCCACCTTGCGAGGGCAAGCCCGACAGACCCGAAATGGCTCAAAATTCAACCTAAAAGACCCCCAAACACTCAACCAAACCTAACAAGGTTCAAACCTCAACCAAAGTAGGTCTAGAACTCCCTTAGAACACTCACAAACAACCCCCGAAACAACTCTCGAAACAACTCGGAGCGAAACCGGGAAGAGGTGCAACAACGTGCAACCGGAACGACGAATGAACTCGCAATCGAACGAGCAATGAAAGGAGACTTTTAAGGCAAGTCCAAGGCTAATGAAGAAGCTTAAATACTTCAAGAAAGTTGAATAACCACTAGGGAAATAAGAGTCCCAAAGGAGAGACGATTACGCAACTCGATCCTCGAGCTACGCGATAGAGACGAGCACTATCTCCAAAGCTTCCAAATCATCGATAGACTTAAGGAACACCTCCAACTTGAAGTCTAATGCATCTAAACATGTTAATAAACCATCTTATAGAGGTCTAGGACCCAAACCGAGGTCACGAACACAAAACGCAAGCAAACCCTCAATCGCGTCGCATTCCGACTATCGTCGAGTCACGACTTGTGACTTTAGCAAGTCAACAACTATACGGAGTCTCTTAATAATATTTTGGTCTTAATATGGTCTCTCAAACACATCTAGACCCTATCGCAAACCAAGCATGCAGTCAACAAAGGAAGAAGTGCAAGTATAGCACGCAAACCGAGATAACGAAGGAGCGGGGTGTTACAAGTTAAGAGATCTTGGCCGGAAAAATGGAGTCGCTTCATTTGCTTGACTCTTCAAGCTTCCAATGGAGTGTGATGGAGAGATGAGGGATGGTGGTACTTGAAGGGCTTGAAGTAGGGAAGAGATTTCTTGAAACTTGAGCCGAAATTGGAAGAATGGTGTGGATCTCGCCTGATTTTTGCGGAGGGAGATGGTTGTTACTGCTCTTGCTGGAAGGGAGGAAGAATTCTGGAATGATTCTGCTACTGAATCCCGGCCATTTCTTATATAAAGGCACCTTGCGGTCGCAAGGTGTCTTTTACCTTGCGTCCCCAGCAAGGTAGTAAGCGCTCATGCTTTCAAATTCTCGCCGATTCCCTATGCTTGTACCACTTCACAATAATTGCATTTACTGAAGACCTTGCGGTCACAAGGTCTTCCACACCTTGCGTCCGCAAGGTGGGCAGAATGGCTCATCTGATTTCTTTTTCATCCTTTTTCAACATATTAGCAGTTAGGCCCCTCCGTTATATTCCGTTATGTTTCTTTTTTTTCCTGCATTGTAAAAATTCTACAAAAAATCTAAACTAAAATTATTAGCAACATATAAATACAAACTTAAGATGCTTTTCTCCCCCAAACTTGAATTTTGACATATTCAATAAAAATTAAATGTCCAAAAATACATTTAACGGAGAATAGCATATTTATATTAACTATAAAAGCAATAAAACTCATCATAGTGGGTTGCCTCCCACTTAGCGCCTTTGTTTAACGTCTTTGGCTCGACCAAACTACAAACATAATCCTTGGGTGGTTCATTGTCAGCCAAACGAATTAACTCAATTGTTCGTTCAACTGACATCGGCTCAAGGTATGGCTTGAGTTGGTGTCCATTAACTTTAAAATTTTCATTATTCTTTGGATTTTGTATATCAATGTATTCCATGGGGGTAAATTGCATAATTAGAAAAAAGGACCGCACTCACTTAGAATTCAACTTCTTTCCAGGAAATAACCGAAGTCTAGAATTAAAAAGCAGAACTTTCAATCCTGGTCTAAACATCTTATTGGCTAATCCCATGTCATGATACTTCTTGGTCTTCTCTTTATACGTTTTGGCATTCTCATACGAATTTAGCCTATGTTCTTCTAATTCATTCAATTAAAATAATCTTTCCTCACCAGCCAAGGTTAAATCTAAATTTAGCCTTAACGTCCCCAATAGGCTTTATGCTCATTTCAACCGGTAAATGGCATGCCTTGCCATATATACCATTCTATATGGACTCATTCCTATTGGGGTTTTGAAAGGGCTCGGGTATGCCCATAAAGCATCCTTAATTTTAGATTCACAATCTTTACGATTAGGCGTAACGGTCTTTTCTAATACTTCTTTAATTTGCCTATTGCTAACTTCTACTTGGCCAGATGTTTGAGGATGATATGGTGTAGCTAACTTGTAAATTACACCATGTTTCTTAAGAACATTATTCAATAACTTATTGGTAAAGTAAGTCCCTTGGTCACTTATTATGGCCTTAGGTACTCCATATCTAGCAAACAAATCTTCCACAAACTTAACCACGGTTTTACCATCATTTGTCTTAGTTGCTGCCGCTTCAATCCACTTAGATACATAGTCAACTGCTACCAAAATATACTCACAATTATTTGACACTGGAAAAGGACCCATGAAATCAATGCCCCAAACATCAAAGATTTCCACAACCATATTAATATGTGAAGGCATTTCGTTTCCTTTTCCTATTCCACCAGTTCTTTGGCACTTATCACATGTTCTATAAAATAGTTCACAATCTCTAAAAACAGTTGGCCAATATAAACCAGATTGGAGAATTTTTCTAGCAGTTTTGTTTCCACTAAAATGACCTCCAAAAGAGTATTCATGGCAGAATTCCATAATACTTTGTTAGTCTTTTTCTGGAATACATCTCCTTATTAAAGAGTCTGAACAAATTATATATAAATGAGGTGCTTTCCAAAAATAATTTTTCGTTTCAGCCAAAAATTTCTTCTTTTCATAATGATCAAAATCAGGATTTATGATGTCAGACACATAATAATTGACAAAATCAGCATACCAATGGGTCTGAATCTTTAATAGCTAATAGTTGCTCATCAGGAAAATCTTCATTTATGGGAATTGGATCATCAAGAAATTGTTGTTCAAGCAAGGGCGAAAATTCTAATCTAGACAAATGGTCGGCTACGACATTTTTGGTTCCCTTTTTGTCTTTGATTGTAATGTCAAATTCTTGTAACAATAGCATCCACCTAATTAGTCTAGGCTTAGCATCTTTCTTACTTAATAAATATTTTAATGCAGAATGATCAGAAAATATTATTACATTTGATCCTAACAGATATGATCTAAATTTTTCTAAAGCATACATAACTGCCAAAAATTCTTTTTTCTGTTGTGGTATAATTTAGTTGTGCATCATCTAGAGTTCTACTAGCATAATGGATCACATGAGGTTTTCTATCTACCCTTTGTCCTAACACGGCTCCAATTGCAAAATTTGATGCATCACACATGATTTCAAAAGGAAGAGACCAATCAGGGCCGGATAAAATAGGGGCAGTAGTTAATTTTTCTTTTAATAGATTAAATGCATCTAAGCATTCTTTATCAAAAACAAATTTTGTATCTTTTGCTAACAAGTTACATAGAGGCTTACAAATTTTGGAAAAATCTTTTATAAATCTTCGATAAAAACCAGCATGCCCTAGAAAACTTCTAACACCTTTAAAAGAAGTTAGAGGAGGTAGTTGTGAAATAACTTCAATTTTAGCTTTATCAACTTCAATACCCTTATTTGACACAATATGCCCTAAGACAATTCCATGTTTGACCATGAAGTGACTTTTCTCCCAACTTAAAGTTAAATTTGTTTTACAGCATCTTTTCAGGACTAAAGTAAGATTTTCTAAGCAGTGATCAAAAGAATTTCCAAAAACTGAAAAATCGTCCATGAAAACTTCAACACATCTTTCAACTAAATCTAAAAATATAGAAATCATGCATCTTTGAAAGGTGGCTGGTGCATTACATAATCCAAACGACATTCTCTTAAAAGCAAAAGTACCAAAAGGATATGTAAAAGTTGTTTTCTTGGTCCTCGGTGCTACAGGATTTGATTGTAACCGTAAAAACCATCAAGGAAAACAGTATTCATGACCGCTATGTCTTTCAAGGATTTGATCAATAAATGGCAAAGGAAAGTGGTCTTTTCCTAGTTGCCGCATTTAATTTTTCGCAAATCAATGCACACATTCTATAACCGCTATTGTTCTTGTAGGACTAATTCATCTTTTTCATTTTTAAAAACTGTAATTCCCGACTTTTTAGGAACTACTTGAACAGACTAACCCATTTACTATCTCGATATAGTAAATTATACCCGCATCTAGAAGCTTAAGAACTTCTTTTCTACGGCTTCTTCCATGTGTGGGTTAAGTCTTTGCCTTTCTCAAGGTTTACTACCTCTTTTCTGTATGTATTTTATGCATGCACATAGATGGACTAATACCTTTTAATCGCCTAAGGACCATCCTAAAGCTTCTCTATGTGTCCATAAACTTTCAACAAACTAGCTTCTTGCTTTTCGCTTAAATCTACCGCTATAATAATTGCATAAAGTTTGACCTTTCCCTAAAATGCATATTTTAGATGGGGTTGTAATGGTTTTAATTCTTCAACCGAGGAGATTTAATATTTAAATTCAGAATTTTCTCGCTTAATTCTGTTTCATTTATTTTAGCCTTTCCTCATTCTTTTCTTTAACATCTTCTATTTTCAAAAAAAGAGATTTTAAAATCTCTCTACTTCATCTTCTTTAATTTCATTACTTACTTTTTCTACTTTGTCAAATTCATCAAAAACTATTTCTC
>JABEVN020000548.1:0-30239 GCA_013146195.2 Codonopsis lanceolata | reverse complement strand
ATTTCGTAGGATGGGTTTCACCAGAGAAGGTGGGTACGTGATCCAATTTTTCATACATGAAATTGAAGACGGAGACGGTAACTATGAGTGTTATTTTTTTTCATCTGCTTACTTTGTTTTCATTATCAAGATAAGAAAATTGACAAATGAAATGGAAAATGTATATCTATCATCTAGGTTAAGAGAGAAATTTAAAAGAAATTTGAGTGGAGTAATAAAACCAAGATCGGTTATGGATTAATTTTTGTTGTGGAAAGTGAAGATCTGAAAAATGGTTGGTCTTTTCTCTAGATTTTCTTTTCAAGAGGAAAAAATGGAATTGTGAACCCACTCCATTTTAACATTTGAACTTTAAGCACCTCAAAGTTTACATCGATTCCTAATATTTCCTCGGGTTAAACATCGTGGAAGACATGCACATGTTATTTAACGTGACTTTTTAAATCAAGTTGCGGCTAGGGTGAAAAATATGAAAAAATATAACGTCAGATATCATTATGGGACAAACCTTAGTTTGGGGTGCACTATGTGATTTGGTGGATACTTTGGGGGGAGGGATTGTAATTTGGTATAATTATAAGGAAAATACTATTCTTACAAGATTTAGTAGTTGTAAGGAAAGTTATAAAATTAGTTGTAAGGCTAGCAATGTTGTAATTATAATTTGTATCATATTTAAATTTAAAGTTAAAAAAATACACTACTCTCAAAGAATGAAATTTAGAAGTTATTTAATTTATTTTGTTATCCTTCATTTTCTTCCATCAACCTCATCTCTCACGTAACCCACCACCATTACCACCACTACCACCTCAAATAACATCATTAACCCAAAAATCAATTATTTTTATTTTTATTTTATTTATTTGTCTAATTTCTTACTCATTCGTTCAAATTAACACATATGCAAAACTCATCATTTATAGACTCACCACCACCAGAACCTTAAATTTCACTATTTACAAACATAAATTCAATTTTTTGAATTTTTAAATTTGATGATTGAAACTCAAACCCATATGAAGATTTGAAAATTTGATGATTTGGAAATCTAATAATATCATATTCCACACCTAAACCTCCACTGCCATGGTTACAATCGACCCCACCACTACCCCTAACCACCACCACCAAAGATCCCTCGAACTACCACCCAGATCACCACTACCAAGAAATACGTTCACCTTGCCTTGCTAAAATGGAAAATAAAATATATTTAGCTTCCATTAAATCAAACTGCTTTCTTTAAACATATCTCCTATAGATTCTAGTGTTCTTCTCTAACAAAACGCAAAGATTTGTCAATGAAGTTTCTCCATTTTTTAAAATCTTCTTGACATTATATCACCTTGCTTTAACGCATTTTCTTAGATTATTCACAAGTAATTATTAAACATGTTACATAAGTGCCTAATATCTTGATACTCACCAGCAAGTGTATTATTATAGTTACATTTTTTCATATACCTCTAATAATATCTTTCTCAACCTATGATGTCTCACTTTCATACATAATTTTTATATTTGTCCGACTTTGTCCTCTCCCATTCATGGATGTTAAAAACAGTAATGGAAAATCATACATGTTATGATTATTTTGGTCATATTTCACTTGTGACGCAAAGTGAGATTTGATTATATTTTCATAATTTAGTATGCTATTTGATATTTAAAATATATTTTAATTAAAATAATAAATAATTATTTCAATAGTTATACTTTATCTCACTTTAAATTCAAAGGCGAAAAAAATGCATTACTCCAAAAAAAAAATTAATTTAGATTCTATTCAATTTATTATTTTATTCTTCACTTTCTTCTGTCAACCTCATTATTCATATACTCACCACCACTACCACCTCAAATTTCACCATTAGCACAAAACTTAATTTTTGATTTGATTTTATTTCATTTTCTAATTCCTTACTCCTACCTTCAAAGTAACACATTTGCAAAACCCATCATTTATGGACACACCATCACCATAACCTTAAATTTCACTTTTTACAAACTCAAATTCAATTTTTTTTAATTTTTCAAATTTTCAAATTGAAACTGAAACTCATATGGATATTTGAAAATTTGATGATTTGGAAATCTCACAATGTTGTATTTCATCTAAACCACCACTGTCATCCCTACAATCACTGTCATCACTGCCCCTAACTCCACTATCCTTGCAGTCGTCAACACCGTTATCACCATCACCAAGAAACGCACTCACCTCGCCTTGCTCAAATGGAGACATAAAATCTCTATAACTTTCGTTTAGTCGAACTTCTTTCTTTAAACATCTCTCATTTCTTAGTTCCAATACACTTTTTGTGTAAATTACTAAGTAAGGAGAAAATCTAATTTTGGGATGAGACTACTTAAAAGGATGTCAGTTGGTGATAACTAAACACGCTACAGATTTGCTTAATAGTTTGATACTAACTAACAAATCTATCATTATAGTTACAATTTTCTATATACATCTAATAATGTCTTTCCCGAACATATACATTTAAGAAATAAAGAAATAAAATTATATTATTTTTTAGTTTCAAATATTTTTTAAGTTTCGAATAAAGTTTTAGTCTCTTGAGTAAATGTATTTTTGTCATTTTAGAATATATTGGACGATATTTGTAACGATAATGGTAGGTGGGGAAAAATGATAACAAAATCAAAATACAAGACGAAATGAATAGAATTCAATAATGTAACTTTAAAATAGGTACAAGTCAAGGTATCAAATTATTATTTAATTATTCATGAAATTAATTAGCCTATGACAAATTTACTTGTTCAACCTTAATTAATAGTGAGTGATTTATTATAGTTAGGGCTATTTTTGTCCAAACATAACTTTTTGTCATGGTAAATTTACTTGTTTTGTCCTTAATTAAATGGTGGGTAGTTTATTTGGTGAAGGGTTATTTTTGTCTATCAATTAAATTAAAAGAAACAAGCTTGACTTTTATAGTAAGAGAGATATTGTGTTGGAGAATCAAACTCTTAACCCCAAAGTATATAGTTGCACTAAAAAAATACAAAATTCCACCAAAGTATCTATGAAGTCCCATTTGCCACGACCAACCTAAGTTTTGTGTCATTTTCATATCATTTTATAACTTTTTATAGTTTATCCCCTAGCCACGACGAAGGTTACCAATCTAACAATAAGGTGCACATGAGATTTCACGTGTAGGGCATTTTGGTCATTTTTTTGGCAACGCTTTGTCTGCTTTTATTACCCAAAGAGAAACTTTTTTTTTCTTCTCTCTCTGCTTCTTCTCCATCAATGACCTCTTATATACATTTTAAATGAGATAAAACTTAAGAGTGTATGAATATTTTATTCAAAATTTTATATTGAAAAATAAATTAAAATGGAGCGGAATCATATCAGATATCAGAGAGATATAACTGAAGATTAGATAATCACAATTAGGTGTCAAGGCCGCCATGAATAAAAACCCACAAAAAATTAAAGCTATCACATCCTCCTAACATTTCTCTCTTTCTCTCTCGTACAACACAATACACAAGCATACACCACGAATTTCAAAACTCATATTTGAATCAATCACAAATGTATAAGACAAAGATGAGACACGCCATGGTTTAATCCGTCTTCATCGTCCCTAGCTTCAACTCTAATAAATTTCTCATCGGCACTGTTGATATTGTTTATGGTTTGATTGGACCAAATTATCGATCTTAAACATTATTCGTCACCGTGTCTATCACTGTGATTACCAGACATGACATCATCATCACCAAATTTGACATGAAATATGAAAATGCTACAAAATTATGTTGAGAGCCAAAGTGGATTTGGTGGATACTTAGGGGGAAATTTATATTTTGGACTACTTTTGATGGGGCCAAAATATGATTAGCTCTCAAAATTACACAATAAATCTCACATTGCACCCCAACTTACGAAGTGTCTCACTTCCATACCTTATTTTTCTATTTGTCCCACTTTGCCCCTTTCTGTCTATGGGTGTTGAAAATAGTAACGGAAAATTGTATGTGCATGTCACATGGAGATAATTTTGATCATTTTTCTTGGGGTGCAAAATGAGATTTGGTTATAACTTCAATATTTAGTTACACATTTAGTATTTAAAATATGTTTTTAAATAAAAATAAGGCTTAAATCACAATTTGGTCACTCTACTTTCCCATTTTTTGTAATAAGGTGACTTTACAAAAAATTTTTTCAATTTAATCATTGTAGTTGGCAACATATAACATGTTTATTACTCCATCCAATTTTATGGATGGAAAGCTTAAAACAATTGTAGAAACCCGAAAATACCATTGGACTTAAATCACAATTTGGTCACCCTACTTTTCCACTTTTTACAATAAGGTGACTCTACAATTTCTTTTTTCAATTTAATTATTTTATTTGGCAATATATAGCACGTTCATCACTCCATCCAATATTTTGGATGGAAAGCTTAAAACAATTATAGAAACCTGAAAATACTCTTGCCTACATTATCAACCTTTCTTCAACCATGACAACACAAATCACTCCAATGTCAACAACATCAGCAAAGATACTTAGAGGGGCCAAATGGGTCAAGCTTGGAATAGAATTTAGACCTAATTGAAAATGAAAACAACCCCAAATGAACATAGATTTAGGGGTCAAGTTCATAGTCAAACTTGACGATTGAGGGTTGATTTGATTGGGGGAGAGATTAAAGATGAATGCTAATATGGTGACGACGAAGATGAGGTAGTTGACGCAAAACCCGACTCCAATCCGAGATTTATGTATTTCATATATATATATATATATATGGAATATATATTGACCCTCAGTATAGAAAAAGCTTAAATTCAGAATAATTCAATATTGAAATGAAAAGTTCCCTTCCGAACCAATTGATGTATTTGACCTGTTTATCCATCACTCAGATCTTTCTCGAATTTGCCTCACTTAGAAAGTGTCTAATTTTCGCACCATAGATCTCTCTCTTCTTCGATAACTCACAAACCCGAGATCTTTTTTATTCCATTTGTTCTTTGAGAACTGGCCGGGGGACCCATAAACAGAGAAACCCAGATTACCGAATGAATCGATTTTTGGGGGGTTAAGCTTGCGGCAAGTTTGGATTAGTAGCATCATATAGTGGTAAGTGAGGGCGGCGATATAGAAGAGGATAAGAGAGCCCATGAGCCAGTCAATTTTCTTGAAGGTGTAAGGGGGGCCTAAGACGCTGGTACCGACAATGGAGATGAAGACGTTGGTGAAGGTTATAGAGAGAGCAAAATTCTCTTTATGCTCTGAAAAAATAATAATTAATATGATATGTTTGTAATAAGCTTGATGTAAGGAGAGTAATCTTAACTTCTAATCTTACCGAGGAGTTGGCCATGATCATGTAATTGCAGCCAAAATATCGTGGACACACATAGCAATGTTGGCCAAGTTTGGACGATGTCTTCTAACAGGAGACAAACTAAACGAAAAGTTTGGTGGAGTAGGTAGATTTGGCGTGAACCAATGGGTGTTATATTATACGATAGTCTTTGAGCCATCCCTATGTCACAATGTTTCAGTATGAAACCGAATTATGTAATTTCGAAATATGGGTATATGAATTTTGATGTGCGCAAAAACGCAACACGGGCAAGATTACCCGGATGTATCAAGTAATAAAGTACGTAAGTACAAGTCAATCCCACGAGGAATGCGCGTAGTTCTCACTCCAACTAAGTACCGAAATTATACTAACTAATTATATTTGAGCGAAAAGAAATTAAATTAAAGTCTAAAAATATTAACAACCTAGAAAGCAATTAAATCTAATCTACTGCGGATGTGGTTTGGCAACAACAAATCAAGATAAAAATATAGGAATGCATTATTTATAGTCTAGCTGGTGTTTAATTTAATTCTCTTTTTGCTTTTCTTTAACTCAAGTCTTGGTAGTCGGACGCGCTATTTTATTCGCTACGGGCTTTCACTACGTATAGCAAATCTAGCTATCTCTCAACCTTGCTACGGGCTCATATCATCACAACACATAACACAGGGGAGAAAATAACTACATGTGTAAACAAGCATCCAAAGACTATCTACGCACGATCTCATTTCGGTCTCGCGCCATGCAAACTACTATTGTGATTTTCAGAATAATAGGAAGGGCTTTCGATTCGTATCCTATCATTCTAGTGATCATCTAATGGTTCGCTACGCCATTAAAAGCATGAAGCACACACAATAATAACCAAGCGCATGGGTAATACTTCGCAAAAAGAAACTCTCTATATTTTTCTACAAGTCATGTTGGTAGCCGAGACTGTTAAAATTGGTTAACTACGGTCTCTCGCATCTTATAGTCAACCCTAACCTCCCCGACCTCGCGAATGGCTAAGGTGGTTCGATCGCGTGTCAAATCTAGTCTCATAATGGCTATCGGTGTGTGTCACAAAACACCAACTATTAAATTGATTGGTCCGAAATATAAAGGTAGTTCTTGCGGATCCTAAATATTTCTAAAATCATTTAATTATTGGCCAGATAATTAAAAACATTAATTTCACAAAATAATAACCAATATGCTTGTGTACTAAATAAAGAAATAAATTAAATTAAAACACTACATTAGACATAGAAAATAATTGCATTTCCATAAATAATTGAAGCACAAACCAATTCAACATTTACAAAATTAATCAACCCAAGAAACCATAACAAATATCTAAAAATATGAGTAGAAAGGATTGAACCGAAAAATCGCGAATCCGGGGTTGAAATCTTTTGCAAGTGTGTCCTTGGCCCTTGATTTGATGTTCCAAACCTTCAATAGTGATCAAGCATCAAAGATTTTGGATGAAAATGGTGGAAATGGGGGCTGGTGCCCCATTTAGGGCTAATGCCCGTAAATGGGGCTGTTCCCTTTTCGAAAATGAGGTTACTGGAAACAAAATGGAGGAGGCAGCAAGAGGGCCGAACAGACAGGGGTATTTTCTACAAAGCAATGGAGAAATAAGGGCTGAAAGGGAAAGAAAAATAAGGCTGGGTCGCGGCTAGCAAACGGGGCGCGGGTCGCTCCAGGTGAAGTGGGTTGAAGGATGTGAGGGATGGTGGGTTAAATGGTGGGCTGAATGGGCTAGAGTACACGCCGGTTACCCGGATCCGTGAAGAAGACCGCGGACCGCGCTAGTGGAGGGGAAGCGAAAGATTGCGCCACGTGTCTCCATCCGATCTTCGACAACTCAAAAGGCGAGTTTCAGCTTAGGCGGCTGCCTCCCTGAACTTTCAATAATTTCTCCGGTACCCCTGGAGTCTTGATTTTTAGCGTCGCCGGCCATGATTCCTCCCAGATTATCAATTTGGTCCTTTGTTAGCTTTTTTCAGCCTCCGTTAGCCCTTGAATGCCTTGGAACCTTGACGGACTTAACGGGCATTGACCAAATACTTTCCAAATTAAATTTTGAGCCCGGAATTGTCTCGAACTTCGTGCCAAACACCATATAAAAGCTCGATTATGCATGGAAATCTACATTAAGCACAAAAACACAAATAATAATATTTCCAAAGCATAATTAATTCAAAAATAGCACAAAATAAAAGAAAATTCCCGGGAAAATTAGTGGAAATCTTGCGCTCATCAAATTTATATTTTAGTAGTAGTAGTAGTAGTAGTATATATATACATGAATTTATGTGTTTGTGTGTGTGTATATATATATATATATATATATATGTATATATAATCATTTAGAAGTTATAATTTGTGCAATTGGAAGAGAAAAAAGAGATAATCACCGCCTTTCCACATGTGGATGTGAGAGTTAATCTTACCTGTTAAATATATACTGTAAGTATATTATAGTTGGTGAAGACAACTCTCAAAGTGACACATCATCCTATTTTGGTTGAAGTTGAATCATCAAACCTCCAACTCAATGTGACTTTCTGTTTTCATTTTTACGCTATTAGCTAATACTAGTATTAACAATACTTAATATGATAGGGAGTATTAATCCCAATTATAATTACTAAGAAACTATAATACGATGTGTTAAACGCTTCAATGGTTATTGTAATTTAACATCTTGTATCGGCAAGAGACATTAAGTATTCTTCATCTGTCCCAAAATAATAGTCTTCTTTTCTTTTTTTCTTCCGTTCTAAAAAGATTATTTTGTTGACTCCAGCTCATACTTTATATTTCATTTCCTAATGAAAGAATGAAGAAAAAAATGACATTAAAAATACAATTTACAGTTTGAAGTACAAATTAAAAGAAAATTTTGTTGACTCCAGCTCATACTTTATATTTCTTTTAATTTGATTTTGTCTGTCTTATCTTTCTTCCTTAAGTTGACTCCAGCTCATACTTTATATTTCATTTCCTAATGAAAGAATGAATTATTGACTTTAATCCACTAGTAAGTCTCTCACTCGTCTATTCTATCTTTTTGAATCCTTCTTCATCTAAATTCTCCCCTTCTTCATTCGTCAATCGAGAAAGCTACTCTTTTCGTAGAAATGGTTCTAAAATATACCAGAAAGTGAGTGACCATTGCAATGCTTCCATGACTCAGGAGGCGCAGGATGAGAGCTATCGAAATGGATCATCGCTATTAATACAAAAGAATGGCTTTGACACATTTCGATGCTCGCATCGTAAGCATCGTAAGTTTTGACGTCGGCGTCGTAAGTTCTGACGCCCATCTTTTCCATTGCGATGACCAATTTTTCTTTGGGCGGGGCTTTGTGTGTGCGTCTTCATTAAGGGTGTGTTTTTCATTTCCCACCCCAAAAGTGTACTTTAGCGGTTGAAAAAAAATATCGTGGACTTTTGCGGTTAACATTTCTTCAAAAGGTACCGGCTCGGTTATCACCCAATAAAATAATATTGTATCTCAATAATTTTGTTGAAGTCTTTTGAAAGAGAATTATTAAAGTTTTTTGAATTATTTAGTCTGTATGAAAATAATAGTATGAATGAAAGATTTTTTGGTGTATGCTTCTTTAATTTAATAATCTTATATAAATTATGTTGCAGCAAATGTTGCTTACCAATAGTATAATATTGAAGGATCTAATCAAAATGTGTTGTATTCTACTTCAGTTCTTCTTTTATCGAATATCACGAACGATAAAATTTATTATATTATTTTTAAAGTAATTTTTTTAAATTTATATTTAAAGTATACATATTTTTTTCCAGTTGCTACACAAGTACACAATACATGGAAGAATAATTTCTATACCTACTCACTTTCACAAGTTCAAGTATCCCGCCCATTATTGATTCAACAAATCATGGAGAATGTTCAAATCTTATTGGCATTTCGATCAAGAAAAAACGTTTAAATATATATCTCACTTACTCAATGTAAAGTTTTGTTATAAATTTTGGAATACTTCGTTTTATAACATTATTCTTGAACATGTACGACTATTACAACTATAACTATCACATAACAAAATTTGAAGGCCCTTAGTATCAGCAACTCTAGACAAAATTACGTACAATTGACTAGACTAAAAACATGTTTATTCAAAAAAGTCATACATTAGACAACCCTAACGTTTATATATAGACTAGTAAGGTTCACGTGCGTTGCACGTGGTTAACGCACGTGGTGTTAATGGTTTTTTAAAGTGATTTGCCAGTTTCTTAACTTTTTTGTTTACTTTTAATTATTGGATTCTTTTTGTATTTTAATCTTTATAGTTTTGAGACTTATAAATTGTGTTATTGTGTGTTTAGGTTTTTCGATATTTTGTTTTTCGGTAATTTATAATGTAAGCTTTTAGTCATTATATTACAACTTATCCTACACATTTGTCTTTTTTATTGGTTATTTTTAAATCTTTTTTTAATACCAAACATGAATTCATTCACTTTTATCGGTGTTGGAATTGAAAACAATTTAAGCTTACTTTCTTCGATAAGCACATTGTTGTTGGAGACATAGCTTATGTCGTTTGTGAAATTTATGACTCTCTTTGAAAAAATAATAAATTGTTTTATTGAAATCAAACTGACAATCCCAAAGTATATACTTACACTCTAAAATACAAAATTCACCCAGAGTATCTATAAAGTCTCATTTTACCACCTAACCTAACTTTTGTGTTATTTTCATATGTCATTGTATAAGTTTTTTCTAGTTTGCCCCCTAGACACTACTAAGGTTACCAATATGACGTTAAGGTGCACATGGTATTTCACGTGAAGGACATTTCGGTCATTTTTAACAATGTTTTTGTGCTTTTATTACCCAAAAAAAACTTCATTTTCTTATTCTCCGACAACGCTTTCTCTGCTTCTTCTCCAACAATGACATCTTATTTAAATTTTAAATGAGATAAAACTCAAGAGTGTCTAAATCTTTTATTCAAATTTTTTTATAGAAAAATAAATAAAAATAGTGAAGAATCATATCAGAGAGAGATAAAACACAAGAAGAGGATCATATTCAGGTGCAAGGCCGCCATGAATAAAAACCCACAAAAATTAAAGTTGTCGCCTGCCGATGTTAAATGACCAAGCCACAAACACAATGCATAAGCATACACGATGAATTTCAAAACTCATATTTGAATTCATCACGGATGCATACGACAATGATGAGGCACGCCATGATTCAATCCGTCTTCATCGCCCCTAGCTTAAACTCCAACAAATTTCTCCTTGGCACCATTGATATGGTTTATGGTTTGAATTGAGCAAATTCTCGATCTTAAACATTATTCGCTACCATTTTTATCACTACGATTACCACACGTTACATCACAATTACCAAATTTGATATGGAATATGAAAATGCTACAAAATTACGTTGAGAGCCAAAGTGGATTTGGTGGATATCTTAGGGGACAATGTGTATTTTGGACTAATTTTGATGGGGCAAACATATGATTAGCCCCCAAAATTACACACTAAATCTCACATTTGACCTCAACCTACTGAAGTGTCCCACTTTCATACCTTATTTTTCTATTTGTCCCACTTTACTCCCTCCCGCCTATGGGTGTTAAAAATAGTAACGCACGGAAAATGATATGTGCATGTCACATGAATATTATTTTGATCATTTTGTCGGGGTGGAAAATAAGATTTAGTTATAACTTTATTATATAATTAACCATTTAGTATTTTAAAAATGTTTTTAAATAAAAATAATAATAAATAATTGTTTCAATAATTCAAAAATAATTATATGACCAAATTACAATTTCCCCCAAGGTATCCACCAAATCGTATAATGTACCCCAACCTAAGGTTTGTTCCATAATGATATCTGACTTTACTTTTTTTTTTTTTCCATTTTCCAACCTATCCGTGATGGACGCTAGAATATTCACGTTAAATAGCACATGGTCTTCCACGTAAGGGTACAAATGACATTTTCATTATCTCGCTTTAGGGATAAATGTATTAAAAGTAAAAAACTCTAATCTCACACACTCCTTCCCTCTTCTCCCTGCAAGTGCCCATCTCTCGCTCCACCAAAATAGCCGCCATCTCCACCTAAACCCTTCCCACTTCGGTCACGCCTATCACAACTTTGGCGCCGTCCCTTCGATTATAGCCAAACTCCATCTCTCGATCTTCCTCATTCTATCTCATGCAAAACTCCCGCCTAAAGTAGAAATCAAAGGGTATATACTATACTTACTAAAAACCCTAGTAAAAACATGCGATTAACAAAAAACACATAACCCTTATCGACGAATTCATCGGAAAGAGAGACGAGCTTGAATGCAGAGAAATGGTAAGGAAAATGCTAACCTTAAAACTAATTATACTACATTCCTTACAACTATGCTTTGAAGAAGTGCAAAGTTGTTTTGAACAAAGACATTTTTGCGCTTGAAGGTTTAGTAGTAAGGAAAATTATAAAATTAGTTGTAAGGCTAGCAATGTTGTTATTTTAATTTGTCTCATAATTAAATTTAGAATTTATTTAATTTATACACCCATCATTCATACACCCATCACCATTACCACCACTACCACCTCAAATAACACTATTAGCCTATAAATCAATTTTTTTTATTTTATCTTATTTCTTTGTTTAAT
This sequence comes from Codonopsis lanceolata, assembly GCA_013146195.2. NCBI lineage: Eukaryota > Viridiplantae > Streptophyta > Magnoliopsida > Asterales > Campanulaceae > Codonopsis > Codonopsis lanceolata. Next base: position 18,180 of record JABEVN020000548.1, on the reverse strand, counting down.
TTCTTACTCATTTATTTAATGTCGTATTCCACATAAATCACCACTTTCATGCTTAAAATCGCCCCCACCACTACCATCATCCCTGCAAATGCCGCCACAACTATCACCACCACCAAGAAACGTGTCCACCTTGCCTTGCTAAAATGGAAAAATAACATATCTTTAGCTTCCGTTAAGTGGAACTACTTTCTTCAAACGACTTTCCTATCGATTCTAACTTAATTTCTTCTCTAACAAAACGCATGATTTGTCAACTAAATTCTCTATTTTTCTTTATCTTCTTGACATTATATCACCTTTCTTTAACACGTTTCTCTTAGCTTATTCATACGCAATTACTAAGCACGCTATAGATTTGCTTAATATCTCGATTCTCACCAACCAATGTATTATTATAGTTACAATTTTTCATATACCTCTAATAATGTCATTCCCAACATATGATGTCTCACTTTCCTACATGTTTTTTCTATTTGTCCTCTCCCGTCTATGGGCATTAAAAATAGTGATGGAAAATCGTGTACATGAGGATTATTTTGGTCTTTTTGCTTGTGGCGCAAAGTGGGATTTGTTATAATTTCATCATTTAGTTTTCCATTTAATATTTAAAATATTTTTTAATTAAAAAAATATTTAAATAATGTAAAATTAGTTATACTTTGTGTGATATTTAAATTCAACGTTAAAAATGCATTACTCCAAAAAATGAAATTTAAAATTTATTTCTTAGCCCTCACTTTCTTTCGTCAACCCCATCATTTATAGACTCACCACCACCACCACCAACACCTTAAATTTTACCATTAGTCCAAAATTTAATTTTTTGATTTGATTTTATTTCCTTTTCTAATTTCTTACTCTTTCCTTCGAAGTAACCAATTTGGAAAACCCATCAATGATAGACACACCACCACCACAACCTTAAATTTCACTTTTACAAACTCAAATTCAATTTTTTTGAATTTTCAAACTTTCAAATTGAATCAAACCCATATGGATATTTGAAAATTTGATGATTAGGAAATCTCACAACGATGTATTTCATCTAATCCACTACTGTCATCCCTAAAATTACTATCACCACAACCTCTAACACCATCATCCATGCGGTCGTAAGCACCGCCATCACCATCACCAAGAAACGCATTCACCTTGCCTTATTAAAATAGAAACATAGAATCTCTTTAGCTTCTGATTAGTCGGACTTCTTTCTCGAACGTCTCTCATTTCTTACCTCCTATACACTTTCGGTGTCAAATTACTAAGTAAGGAGAGAATCTAATTTAGGATGGAGCTACTTGAAAGGATGTTGATTGGTGACAATTTCTTTCAATTAAAGGAGAGTTGTGGTAGAAGAAAAGAAAGTTCATAGCCAGGGGAGGGGAATAGAGAGATTCTCACACGTAACTACTCCGGGTTCTATGAAGAGGAGCAAGCAAGTTAAGACCAAAAGAGGTTAGAGGTTTGGAACCCTGTTATGGGAAGGAGTAAAATATTTCAAACCTAGTTATTTGTGCTTACTAACAGTGGTTTGTTTGTAATATTTATAAGTTAGAAGCAATATGATAGTTTTTAAGGTTGCTTGTAGTAGTCTGAAAATTCAAATAAGTAAACTGTAGATTTTGGCTTTCTTTTGTAACAAAACGCACGAATTCATCAATTGGTTCTTCATTTTCTTCATCTTATTGACATTATGACACATTTTCTTAACCCACTTCTCTTAGCTTATTCATGGATAATAGCTAAAGACGTTACATATTTTTGCTTAATATCTTGATACTCACTAACAAATATACTATTATAGTAACATTTTTTTTCATTTACTTATATAATGTCTTTACTGAGTAAAATCATATTATTTAAGAATGTAATATCATATTATTTTTAAGTTTCAAATAAATTTTTAGTCTCTCGACCGAGTAAGGGTATTTTTGTTATTTTAGAAAATATTGGACGACATTTGTAACGATAATGGTAGGAGGGGGAAACTGATAAGGAAGTAAAAATACAAGACGAAATAAATAGAATTCAAAACTGTAGGACCTAACTTTAAAACATGAACAAGTCAAGGGATGAAATTATTATTTGATTATTAATGGAATTAATTAGTCCCTGATAAATTTACTTGTTTGACCTTAATTAATGGTAGATGATTTATTATATTTGAGGCTATTTTTGTCCAAACATTATTTGTTGTCATGGTAAATTTACTTGTTTTGTCCTTAATTAAATGGTGGGTGGTTTATTTGGTGAAGGGTTATTTTTGTCCATCTATTAAATTGTAAGAAACAAGCTTCCCTTTTATAGTAAGAGAGATTTACTCAAATAATACTATTAGCCTAGTTATTCATGGATAATAGCTAAAGACGTTACATATTTTTGTGCTTACTAACAGTGATTTGTTTGTAATATTTATAAGTTATAAGCAATATGATAGTTTTTAAGGTTGTTTGTAGTAGTCTGAAAATTCAAATAAGTAAACTGTAGATTTTGGCTTTCTTTTGTAACAAAACGCACGAATTCATCAATTGGTTCTTCATTTTCTTCATCTTATTGACATTATGACACATTTTCTTAACCCACTTCTCTTAGCTTATTCATGGATAATAGCTAAAGACGTTACATATTTTTGCTTAATATCTTGATACTCACTAACAAATATACTATTATAGTAACATTTTTTTTCATTTACTTATATAATGTCTTTACTGAGTAAAATCATATTATTTAAGAATGTAATATCATATTATTTTTAAGTTTCAAATAAATTTTTAGTCTCTCGACCGAGTAAGGGTATTTTTGTTATTTTAGAAAATATTGGACGACATTTGTAACGATAATGGTAGGAGGGGGAAACTGATAAGGAAGTAAAAATACAAGACGAAATAAATAGAATTCAAAACTGTAGGACCTAACTTTAAAACATGAACAAGTCAAGGGATGAAATTATTATTTGATTATTAATGGAATTAATTAGTCCCTGATAAATTTACTTGTTTGACCTTAATTAATGGTAGATGATTTATTATATTTGAGACTATTTTTGTCCAAACATTATTTGTTGTCATGGTAAATTTACTTGTTTTGTCCTTAATTAAATGGTGGGTGGTTTATTTGGTGAAGGGTTATTTTTGTCCATCTATTAAATTGTAAGAAACAAGCTTCCCTTTTATAGTAAGAGAGATAAGAGAGATAGTTAAATAGATTACATTAGATTAGATTAAATTAAATTGTATTACTATTGATACAATTTTTCATATAAATCTTATAATGTCTTTCCCGAACATATTTAAGAAAGTAAAACCATATTATTTTTTTAGTTTCGAATAAAGTTTTAGTTTCTCAACCGAGTAAGGGTATTTTTGTCTTACAGAAAATAATGGGTGACATTTCAATTTATTATTTAATTATTCAAGAAATTAATTTGCTTATGACAAATTTACTCTTTTGGCCTTAATTCATGGCAAGTGATTTATAATATTTATGACACTTTTTTCTAATCATTATTGTTTGGCATGATAAATTTATGTGTATTGTCATTAACAAAAGGCAGAAATTCATCAAATGATACTTCATTTTTTCATATTCTTGACATTATGACACATTTTTAAAACTTATTTATCTTATTTTATTCATGGGTAATAACTAAACATGCTACAAATTTGTTTAATATCTCGATACTAACCGACAATTCTATTACTATTGATATAATTTTTCAAATAAATCTTATAATGTCTTTCCCGAACATATTTAAGAAAGTAAAACCATATTATTTTTTTAGTTTCGAATAAGGTTTTAGTGTCTCAATCGAGTAAGGGTATTTTTGTCATTTCAGTAAATATTGGGCGACATTTGTAACGATCCTGGTAGGTGGGGGAAATTGAAAAAAAATCAAAATACAAGACGAAATGAATTGAATTAAATAATGTAGGGCCTAACTTTAAAATATGTACAAGTTAAGGGATCAAACTATTATTTAATTATTCATTGAATTAATTAGTCTATAACAAATTTACTCTTTTGACTTTAATTAATAGTGAGTGATTTATTAAGTTAAAGGGTAAATTTGTCCATACATTAAGTTGTAAGAGACAACTTACACTTTTATAAGTAGTTAGATTTCAGACTTTAGCCAATCTCCATATATAATTAGGGAATTATTATTTTTCTCTAAATTGTTATTATTTCTTTTCTTTCTCTTTTGTAATTAATGAAAAGATAGGATAAGAGATAGATTAGATATTGTAGACTTTATCAACAACTACCTAGGAGTGGGGGTTAGGAGTAGAGATCATGGCCTCTATAAAGGAGAAAATACCTGGAAAGCAAGGAGGGCTCAGCTATATAAGGAGAAGTCAAATTTAGAAGTTGGCATGCAATCACAAACAACACGGCTGATACACATAATCATACACACACATATACACTCGAAGATTTTGGTAGCAGCTTGCTCGTTTCTTCCATCACACTGCTGGGTTTATTTTCGTTTTCAATTCATTTTGTAAATAATTTTTAATTATGTTTAGTGGCTAGTTTTATTTTTCCAGTTAATGAACAAGTAATTCTTTACAAGTTTCTGCTGTGAGGTTTAAATGTTTTAATTCTCAATTGGGTTTAAGTATTTATTCATTCTCTGTTTGTTTGTTGTAAAATGAATTGTAACGTAGGATTATTATGCTTAGTTAATGTTTGTGGCCAGAACATTAATTAACATAATATTTCATTGCTAGTTATAACTGTTGATCCGTAATTGTCATCGGGTTCTAACAAAGTAGCAAGTGACGCACCGTTTAGGCATCACAAGCATATTCGGTCCGTGTTGCGGGAATGTGTAATCTAAATTAAATGATATTGCTTCAATATGCACTGTTTAGAATCGGCTCTCTCTCTCTTAATGCTTTCAAAACATTAAATCCTACGAGTGTCTCGGGGGTTGTCTTTTGATTAGGGAAATAGTTAATGAGCTTCTCTTGACTATCGAGACAGTAAGGAGAGATTGGGTGTCTGGCGGTTGTCAACGACTATAACCGGTTTACTTGGAGCTGATTGAGTCATTTTTGCATCTATGATTAGTAGTAACTTTTAGGATTACATTAAGTTCGTTGACTGCATTTTTCTCTTATTGAATTCAAACATCATTTTCTGTTTAGTTTACATTTAGTCATTTAAATTCAGCTTTTAATTAATTCGTTCGTTAGTAATTAGTTTAGATTAAAAACCTCATTCTTTATTTTAATTGCTTTGTTAAAATTCTTAAGAGAAGTAAATTCGATGTTCCCTATGGATACGATCCCTACTACCCTATACTCATTATTTGGAAAAATAGGAAATTATTTTTGACGGTTTGACACCAGTCGAATTTTGGCGCCGGGGAATAGTTTTGCTATTTATTTCTTTTTAAGAATTTTATTTTGTTATGGCTTTCTATGCACAACAATTTGGAAGTAGACATGATAACTTTTCACGACTAGGGAATGAGGTAAATTCTAGTTCTATTGATCAAAGATTGAATGCATTGACTTCTCTAGTGGATAAGTTTCTTGTAAATCAGGTATCAAAAACTCAAGTTTGTAGAAATTCGTTGGTTGCTAGACATGTTGCAGATTATTATCCTCCATAGCAAGATAATATGTAACACGTCATGACAATGAGAGGATTTCCGGGACAAACTGATGATGACCATAATCCTTATTCCAATAGCTACAATCCAGGATGGTGGGATCAACCAAATTTCAGTTGCGAAAATCAAGTAGGGCAATCGATATTTCTGCAACAGAATTATCCGTTCTCACCTCCTCCATAAGTTCAACCCACTACCAGTTCCAGCACATCATTGGAGGGTCTAATCAAAAGTTTAGCTGAATCAGTTCAGCAAGATAGACAGACTCAACAGCAAGAAAGATTAGAGACTAATGCTAGCATTAAATATCTTGAAAATCAGATTTCTCAGTTAGTCGTGTCCGTGAGCAAGCTGGAAGCGAATCAAGTTGAACAAAAAAATGGGTCTGTTGATTGCAGCAAGGAAGAAGTTGTGCAAAATGAGGGTTCGCCAAGAAATGATGGTGGAGAATTCATGAAATAAAATGAGGAAATTATTATTCCCCCACCTTTTCCGGGAAGATTCAGGCATCAAAAGAAATAAGAGGATGAGAAGGAAATTTTAGAGACCTTTCGTAAGGTTGAGATTAACATTCCTGTCATGGATACCATAAAGGAAGTGCTTCACCATGCTAAGAAATTGTGTGCACGGAAAATAAAGCTGGAATTAGTGTCTGTGAAAAGTTTGATAGATAAAGATGTGTCTTTCCAAAGAAGTGAGGAGGTGCATGAAAATATTATGGCACTCTATTCCACACCGGAGGTAGCACCAAGGTTTGATTTTCCTTCTTTTCCTTTACCAATTTCAAGTGAAAACATTCTTCCTCCATTGCAGTTATCATTGGTAATAATTTGACCGAATTGTAGGAAGAATGTGTATTGGGTCTAGCTACAGATGTTAAATAGCGGCGCTAATTGGGAGGCAACACAATCATTTTAATGCTTTAATTTCCTGTTTTTCTAGGTTAAATTTATTTTCTTGTTATTTTCATTATGTTTTTAGTTTTTTTTTCCTTTTTTTTTTGTAGCAGCAGCAGGTGTGTGATTTAAAGGAACAAAGAAAAATGAACTGCTGGTAGCAGGGCTTGTGAGAGCTTAGCACATGCCCATGTGGTATTGTCACTCTTCCCGTTTCATTCCAAGAGCAACCAAGCGGTAGAACCAAATTAGGATTTCCCTTTGCCTCTGTTCAACATGACAGGGAGTAGCTCTCTTCCCTCCACTTTGCTCTTTTCTGCTTAATTTTTTTTCTTCTTGTTTTGCACACCTTGATTATGTACTACATTGAGGACAATGCATAACATAAGTGTGGAGGGATTTGAGCGTGTGTATATGAGGTAAAAAAACACCAAAATTTCGGTTACATTAGGGGAGGAAATTTTCCACAAGTATTGTATATGATGCAATATTATATTACTAGTTACTGTGACAAAATAGAATCTTGGTAATCATAATGAGTTTAAGGTGTGTTGTAATTGTTGGAAGTCCAGTAGATGGTCGACGACGTTGAAATAGGAAGATGATTGGCGTTGGTAGACAATGGTGGTGGTTCGAATGAGAATGCTTGCAGTTAAGCCTGCTATGAGGAAATCTCCTTGCTCCGACGATTTGTAATAGAAAATATGGCAAACATACTTCCGTCCTCCCCATTCTCTCTCTTGACTTCAATAACCTTCATCCTGCATAATAAGTATTTGATCCATACTATGCATTAATGTCGAAAAATTGTACCTCAAACCACATTATCTTGTTGATGTGACAAATTAAAGATTCTACCGTTTGTTGAATAATTAAGGAATATTATGGTGAGGCCTGGTACAAGAATGAACCTTGAGAAACATGTCTAAGGGCACATCAAAAATAGCATCAACTTCATCCTCATTGATAACATGCTTGAAATCTTGTTTTCTTGGCAATAGGCCAACCACTGGTACAACTTTAAGTAAGTGTTGCACTTGCCCAGTAAAATGGATCAACTATAGTCAAATTAAACTATGTGATCGAGTAAATTAAGGAACTTGTTTGTGTGTGTTTTTTGTAATTACCCATGAAATAAACAGTTCCAGATTTGCAACAACTTGAACAAGACCACGATCCAATTCAATCTCTTCCATGGATTCTCTTAAGGCTGTTGCGGAGTCATCAACATCTCCTTCATCTGTTTTCCCACCAGGCAATGTGACCTCCCTTTTTCACACAATGAACATAGATTACTGCAAGAATCAACAGTAGTTAGGATTCACAAAAAAGTCAATGCAGTTCGCAATGTAGCTTGTTAGTGAAGCTACACTGGGAAGTGCATTGGTCAGAAAACTTAAAAACAACAAAAGACTTTCTAATATCAAGCATGAATAAAACACAGACGTTTACCAAATAGTATAGGCTTGTAGACCCAGCCTTATGGCCAAAAAGATTTCACTAAACAAAATAAATTGTTTTACAAAATAGAATGTGAAATCACTAAACCAAAAACTTTCACAGACAACAAGTCTTGCAGAGCAAAGCCCACAGAAATAAGGGTACAGAAAACGTGTGATTAAAAAATCAACTTCCTATAGATTCTAGGAAGACAAACAACCAACAGTTTCAATGTAGTTCCGGATTTAGCTGCATCCAGAACTGCATTCAACTTTCAGCAAATCTGGTTTTCTGAATGATCTTCTTTTCTGCACTGCCTTATGTTCTGCACGTATATTCTGTTCTGCACTCTCTCTGCCTTCGTGTCTTCTCTGCTTCTGTCCGTGCCATTATTTATACGAGGAAGGAAACCTACATATTCATAAGGAAACAAACTGCAACATGCTAAAGGATTGTGAATTAGAATTGGTAATCAAATAAACTACCTTAATTCCCTAGATTTTCTTACCAAACAAATAGAGACTCTTATACACGTTTTTAGGAAAGGAATATTGCCAAGATTTTGTGTCCAAAAACACTCCTAAACTTTAGGACCAAGAAAACTAAAATACTATGAATATTTTATTTCCAAAAATACACATAAACTTTAAGACCAAGAAAGGTAAAAACAAGACTAAAATAGGTCATGCATATTTTGCCCTTACAATTACAATACAAAAATTGAAAGTAGATGCAAATATCATCAAAACAAATTGGAGCTGAGTTAATAACATGTTCGGGAAAATATTTGAACTTATTTTTGTCATATATTTAAGAAAATTTATGACTACTTGGATGAGAGGATAAGTTTATTGATCTTTTGGTTAAAATAACGCGTAGTTCACCTTCTGGACCTTCAAAAATATATATTATAAAAGCTGTCATTTTCCCTATCGAATCGACTCGAGAAAGTAGAGCATCGCCATTGTTCCTACTACCCACACCCTCCATGAGCATGCTAGGTTTGTAAATTTGAAGCTCTTTTGCAATACTTTGGAGTGTTTTATTAGCAAAAGTCTCTAGGGTTGGGTAGTCATCAATGTCACCATTTAAAAGCATATTGAAGGTGCGCGCGAATGCCATGCAAACCAAAGGTCATGCCAGTTTCTCAATTCGATTCGATAATCTTAGTTATCTGACAACAAGTTAATTATGCAATTGCTAGCAGACTTGTACTATTTATAAGCACACTTGTGAATCTTTCGATATGTGAAACATATCTAACCTTTAAGTGTACAAACAAAATCTCATATCGAGTGGAATAAATGCAATGGAAGCATATAATATTAAGAGGAACATATAATTCATTAATGGATGCTAAAATCAATTAGTGGACCAAAGAATAACATGTATGGAACTATTTAAGTTGTTATTTTTGCCTAACATTTTCTGATGAGAATGAGAAAGACATATACCTCATATAACATTTTAATTGAGAATATTAAACAACTTGAACAAGTAGAATGAGAACATTAATTGTTCGGTCCATGGATGTCACTGCTCACAACTTGCCGTATTCACTCGGTCACTCAAAATAAAAAAGCTAACACAATTTAATATTAAACTATGCTCCTAACAACTAAAGTTACTACCATAAACCAATTTAACCAATCAGTAACATTACTACGATTAACAAGTTTAATCATCCATAAAAATAAAGAACCACATAATTCTAATAAACTAACAAATTAACACCATTATACAAGATCAAGTTGAATCAAAACATACTATGCCTTCAACTCCTTTGGAAGGCCAACGTACGTTAGAGTTTGTTTCCTAATTAATGTGTAGGTCTTCTCCTTCGTATAAATAACGGCACGACACAGAGGCAGAACACACGAAGACAGAATGCAGAGCAGAACAAAAGTGCAGAGCAGCAGGCAGTGCACCAAAGGAGAGCATTAAGAAAAACTGAGTTGCTGAAGTTTGAATGCAGTTCCGGATAAAGCTTCATCCTGAACTACATTGAAACTGCTGTGACTGTTTACTTTCCTAGAGTTGCTATGAAGTTGATTTTTTAATCCCACGTTTTCAGTACCTTAGTTTCTTTAGGTTTTTGCTCTCCAAGACTTGTTGTCTTGTAAGAGTTTTTTTGTTTGTTTGTTTGGTGATTTCACATATTATTTTGTAAAATACTTCATTTTTTAGTGAAATCTTTTTGACCATAAGGCTGGGTCTACAAGCACAGGCTTGTAGACTGTTTGGTATTCCTCTATGTTTAATTCCTGCTTTAGATTTAAAGTCTTCCGCTATTTTGAGTTCCTGACCAATACGCTTCCCAATGTAGTTACAATAACAAGCTACATTGCGAACTGCATTAACATATTTTGTGAATTCTAAGTACTATTGTTTCTTACAGTAACACAAGTCGTAGTCGTTAATTCAAATATTGCATTAATGTTCAATTACGAATAGCTCAAAAATAAGTTACTTTCGTATGACCAGATGTAAAGAAAATCAGTTTTAGTCTAGAAACCATCGCTTTGTACCAACTATACTTAGATAACCTTCTCGAATACTGCCTAACTTGCAAGAAAGAAAATTGAGGATATAAAGCACAACAAACGGGTAATGCTAACTAAAACAAAGGATCATTACTGATATATATATATATATATCTATCAAGGTAGAAACATTACTGAAATGCGAATGATATCCAACAGCGTCCATTTGCGTGGCTGAAGAGCGAGTAGCTTCAAAGATATTGTCGTTTTCAGGATTATTATGGTATGCCAGTCGCCAGAGGTTACAAAAGGATAAGTCATTTTTTGAAGTCACCGTCTCAATTTTTTTTCATTGGTGTCGTATTGAATAATTCAAGAAGTGGGGTTTCGAAGCATTGGTCCCTATACAACAACTCATCATTGAGTTATTTAGGAGTCAAAAATTTTTTTTTTGATGTTTTCGTACCGAGCAAGCATATAAGAATTCTAGGTTCGATACTTGTCTGGACAATGACAATTGGCCACGGTGATCCTGAAAGATGGCAATATCTTCAAAGTCATTTTAGCTTGCAAATGATGGTTTTAGGGTTATTCCTTGGCTATTTACCACAGGATGTCAAATCCAACCATAATGCAAGATGGCTTTTCCTACGGCCAGGCGACCACCATACAATCGGAGTAAATCCGTCAAGCCAAACATATCGAGCTTAACAAGTTTCCTATACCGATGTGGGAATTGTATTTGTGAATTTGCTGTTTATCTATTTTCTGACTTCCAGCTTTATAGTTTTCTCTTGCTAAAATTTTGAAGTTCTGCTGAAACCAAGACATAATTTTAACAACAATGTCAACAATGAATGAATCAGAAAGAAGAAGTTGGATTAATTTTATCCCCTCACTCCTGTTTCTTTTAACATAATAGTATAATCAACAAGGAGTAAGCATGATGTAAAAAAACAAATCGTCTACTTGTCTATTAATTTTTTCTTGCATGTGCTCTGTTAAACAAAACGTTTATCAAGAGAAAATTCCAGATACTAATAAATAGAAAATTAAATTGCATAGATATTATCAACTTCGATCAAGTTGTGAAGAGTATGACTCGATGCATCACAATTGCAATTTATGCATTGCAAATCCAAAAATTTACATCTGGATTTACTAAGTCAATTGTGCATCACAAATCTAAAATTGTGCATTGGGATCTTTTGTACAAGGGGTCCAGTAGGTGCATTGCAAATCCAAAAATTTGCATCGGGATTTACTAATTTCAATTGTACATTGAGATTTTCTAAAGGAGTCCAGTTGGTGCATCGCAAATCCAAAATTTTGCATCAGCGTTTTACGTATAGGGGTCCAATTGGGGCCGAAAATCGAAAATTTTGCATCGGGAGCGTGTGATAACGCAAATCTTTGCTTCCATGTGAAAATGGCATCTTCTCTTGCCTGTTCACAAATAAGAAGAAATGATAAGCAACATCTTTTATTATTTTTTTAAAGGAAATCTGGTTCTCAGGTTTGCAAACCATATCAAAGTGCCTTAAGGTGCGTTCTTCTTTTTCATATATGTTTCACCTTAATAGAAATCCTATTCCCAAGATCTGCCTTCGTTCTTTATTTTGATCATCACTCTAACCTCTAGATGCAAATATAGTCTTCCCTCCACTGATGAAGAACTTGCTCTATCTTGTGATTCTTGTCCTTCTGCTTAACGTTTAAATCTGCAGGTAAATGAGGCAAAAATACATTCTTTGGCACGAGGCATTTTAGAAATAATTTTACTGAAAGAAGACTTTAACGGTTCTGAAGAAAAAAAAACTAAAGAGGTTGGAAATCTTGCAAAGTGTACCGGGCAATTTATCCTAAAAGCGAGCGGTTAAAAACTTAAAAAAGATTATTTCATGAGTTTAAAGTTAGATATCATGGTAGAAACAGGCTAGTTTTATAATTGGGCCTTTCAAGCCTTCTCCTGAGCACTAGTAGTTTTGGGCCACGAACTAAGTCCAGAATTAGAACATTGCGGTAATGGCTCTTTGCTATCTCCACTCTCTGTCACACACACATACCGATACAGACTGGTGGTCCTAACTTAAACATGGTGCTAAAAATGTTTCATTCATCAACTTATTCTCTTCCTAAGTAACCTTATCACACTATAGATGTTGTCCATAGAATGGTCATTTGTGTGGTGGACTACATGACATTGACATATGCCTATCTTCCTTGCCACTTTCATGAAATATCCTTCGATTTTATATATAAGCATGCACTTCATTAATTATCTTTCTCTCTCTCTCTCGGGGTATATGGCCTATGTTCCATTGTCACCTTCCAATATAGCACCGGTCCTATCTCAAAATTATGGAATGCTATCAACAAGTGATCGAAACTTTGCTCGTTATGGTGAAACTATGTTGATAGTTATCGTCTCACTTTTCGCTTTTTTTCTCGTCTCAATGGCCATCTTTCTTTATTCCAAGCGGGTATACCATGCCTTGAAACTCCAGCGTTAGGCTAAGGCTTAGGCAACTAAAGAGAGGTCCACAACCACAATGGATCGGATCCGTAAATGATCAACAAGTCCTTTCTTAAGCCCAATTTATGATTGAGGGCTTTCATGTTATATATTCTTTCCTTCCAAGTTCAAATTAATGGATAATATCATAGGCAATGCTTGTTTGCTATGTTTTGCCTTTTCTTTTCTGTGATTGCAGTGAAAGATCCAAGAACAAGTTTTTCTAAATTTTGTTCATATAGCGGCAATCTCTTACATCTACAAGTGGTAATTATGAGTCAGGCTCTTTATATGTTTGAAGAACCTTTGATGTGTATATTTCTGTATAATGTTGTCATTGATGTTTGGGTCGAAAATTTGGCAAATCCTCAACAGTCAACATTCTGTTTTTCTTTAAAGCAAGACATTACTATAATGTTGTCAGTTGTCATTGATTGAATATTTGGTAATCCTCACTAGACAACATTATTTTTGCCGTAATAAATTATTGTCTACAAATATTCAACTTTTTCAAATTAGGGTGATGATATATGCGTAAAATTTTCATCCAACCACCGGTGTAGATTTTTTTTTACACAAGCGGCCCTTTGATAGTAACACGTGCTAATCACTATCTTCTTAAATTTTGATTGACCATGTGTCGTGAAACGCCCCTCGTGTACAAAAAAAAAAGGAAAATTTAATTCATGAGGTTTTCCCATTATTAGCTTAAGCGAATTGAAGATGGAAAAGCTATGGGTAATTTCTAGACATTTCATTTTGCCAAGTTTATAACCCCTGCACTCCCCTGTTTTTTTTTTTCAACAGCTAAAATCTATTTTCGAAATATTGTTCTTAAGATGCCTAGATGATCTTCTACCACTAGTGAGTTCAAAAATCACGATTATGCGGAAGCGGAATGAAGGGGCCTTTTTTTTTTATTCATCAAATACTGGCTGTAATGGACCATCTTGGGTTGAAAGATTTTCGATGGGGCGAAGGCGGAGGAGAAGAGGATGAAGAAGACTAACGACAAAGGAGATGGAAGAAGAAGGCAAAGTACATGGTCTGATTCATTATGATTTTGCCTTACGATGCAAAAATGTGATGCAGTGCGATGCAAAATTGGATGAGGGATTTAAATTGATGCATCGCGGTATAAAAATTGATATATCGCGGTGCAAAAGTTGGATTGGTGATTTAAATCGATGCATCACGATGCAAAAATTGATACAATAAAATTGATGTATCGCGGGGCAAAAACTGATGCAACGCTGCATTTGAGTGAATGATATGTATTGCGCGTAAGACTATTAAGGGTATCGTAGTCTTTTTACTCCAAAAATAACTTTTTCCGATTGAAAATAAGAATGCAATACTGGAGCGATTAAATTTTTTAAAAAGTGGACCGACCCAAATTTACCTCAAAGATATTGGAATAATTGCAGGTCGGTCCCCTTTTGTGAAATTGTAACCGCTTCACTCCCCTATTTTTTATTCAACCGATAAAGTTCATTTTAATAAAATTGTTCCTAACATACTCATCGTCAGCTTCAATGAGATAAGAAACTTGAGAAGTTTTTGGGTAAGGGGAACGAAACTCTCGGTTGAACAGGTGAGTTGGGAAGTTATAGTGGTTGAAGGAATTGGAACTTATCGACCTTTTGCCTTTGTTATGCACTTCTTTCTCTATTTCATAAGACTTGTGTAATCCATTCTCCTACTTTTCCACTTTTCTTTTAGGAAGTGACTTTTTGGATGATAAGTGATTGATCGTCGAAGAGCACGTTCAGGCAAACTTTCTCGCCACCTGATTAACTCCAAATCGCCCAAAAAAACCGTCAAAGGGGAAATCGCCGCCTAATTGTTCTAGATGCTGCCTAATCGTCTTAGGCGTTGCCTGTAATGAGTTTTTCGTAGCCTTCATAGTTCCCTTAAATCTTCTTTCTCCCTTAAAATATGGTAATATAACACCTCAAAAAGAAGGGGGGCGAAAGATAGAGGAAGAGGGGAAAAAAGATCAGAAGAAAGAGATGTCTTATGGTGGTGATGGGGATAATGATGCATCGACGACTATAGAGTTTGTGAAGGAGGGCGACAGTGCGGCGAGCCGGCGAGAGATCTAACCCGAGCGACAAAGAGAGAGAGAGAGAGAGGAAAAGGGGGAGGGAGAGAGAGAGAGGGGGAGTATGAGAGAGAGACGACAATGTTAGCGATGAGTTTCAACGTACTGTATTGGGCTAGGAAAAAAAAACCCATGTCGACCGTATAATTGATAGGAAGTCATCTAACCCTAGGTAGAGATATGTACTCTCTCACATTACAATTTATCAATATTTTAAAATTATCTTTCAAGTTTGTCTTATTTATTTCTTTCCCTTGTTCTTGTCCAAATACACATTTTGTAACTTAAACACAAAATTTCTATTTAGTACTCATATTGTCATGAGATTTACACTTTATGTAATGAAATTGCATTGTTAATCTTAAAATTTTAATCTTTTAAATGGTAATATAATCATTATTTTAATATTTTTAGATTATTAGGTGATATTTACTATTAGTATATATGAAGATTTTTAATACTTGTTAATTGAATTATTGAAAAAATCAAAATTATTGTAATTATCCATTAATTCTCGACCTAAGCCTACACCCAGCTATGCGCTTCGTCTTACACTAGTGGCCCTAGCAAATTTTAGAACATTGGCACTTACTAAATAAAAGAAAGGCAAGCAAATGTGTTTAAATTTTATTTTAGGAAGTGTACTTTACCGGTTACTGAAACACATTTACTGGTCTTTCATTTCTTATGCTTCTTCCCCAGATTGAGGCTTTTTTTAAGCTAGATTTGAAGTGATATGCATGGACCTCATTGGGCATTAGAGTCTTCAATGTGGGTGTCAAAGTCTTTGATGTGAGCGTCAGAGTCTTTCTTTTTCTGGACTCCTGCTGATTTTGTCCCATTTTCGGTGAGTGAAAGATATGTCGGCAGATGAGGAGGGAGTTCATCACACCTGTACCAAAGAAGAGAGCTTCATCAATGGCGAATAAAAAAAAAGAAATCGAGAATTAAAAAGAAAACCCCAAAAGAAAGAACAAAAACTTCTTCAATATCGATTGTAAGTTGATGTTGAGGAGAGAGAAAGGAATATAAGCAAGCGGAAATGGAAACATTATGTTTCTATTTTACTTGAAAAACGACTAAGGGTTGTGACTTTCAATTGATACAAACCCTAATTGATTTTGATGACAACAATGCACAACACTGCTCTATCAATCTATTTGAGTCCTACGAAGTCGCGAGTACACTACTTATGGATGCCTTCACATGAATTATTGTTTTTGTGTGAGAGAGATGCACAAAATTAATTATCAATGCCCACATTTGGGCGATGATTTTTGCATTGTGATGCCCAAATTTGGGCAGTAGCTTTTGTCTGTGCGCATATTTTTTCATTAAAGGTATTTTTCGTAATTTTTCCCCAAAATATACTTTACCGATTAAATAATAGAAAAAATTACGGGCCAGTCCACATTTTGAAACTTTTAATCGCTAAAGTACGCCTTTTTTATTTTTAATAGGAAAAAGACATTTTTGTGGCAAAATGACTATGATACCCTTAATGAACCGTAGGCGCTGAAAGCCATTATTTTGTACCCCGATTCTTCAATTTTATCACATTATTTTTTGCACCGTGATTCAATAGTGTAACTGCTAGTTTATTTTTGAACCGCGATTCATCAATTTTTATTGAATTAATTTTACAACGTGGTTCAATAATGTAACTGCTAGTTTATTTTTGTACCGTTATTCATCAATGTTAGTGTATTAATTTTTGCACCGCGGTTCAATAGTATAATTGCTAATCTATTTTGACCCACGATTCATCAATTTTAGTGAATTAATTTTTGCACCGCAGTTCAATAGTGAAATTGCTAGTCTATTTTTGAACTGCGATTCATCGATTTTAGTGCTTTAATTTTTGCACCGCAGTTCAATAGTATAATTGCAAGTCTATTTTTAAACCGCGATTCATCAATTTTAGTGCATTAATTTTTGAACCACGGTACAAAATCATAAAGAACCAGACCAGATCCGCCACCTGCTTCCTCCATCTCCTCCGTCGATCCTCGTTTCGTTGCGAACAATCGTGATTTTTGAATTTAAAGTGTATTACCGAAGCTGTTGAAGAAGACGATGTCATTTTTGGAACAATGTTTGAAAAGTGGTTTTTGCGGTTGAAAAAAAACGATGGACTTTTGGGGTTAGAAACTTTAAAAAGCGGGCGAATTTTCCGTGTTCTAAAACTCCCCGCCTAGTTCGCCCTAGGCGCTAAGCACCACTTCACCATCGCGAATTTCTTAGTCACCACCGACTGTCCGCCATCGCCAAACCCCCAGACCTTAATTTATTTTTGTAGCTTTAATTTTGTGGCGCACTTGATCGAAAAGGAAGTAATTGGAAAATGAAGGGGAGTGGTAATGGTGAGGGAAGTAGTTAGAGCTGGTCCTGAACGCCTCCCGGATCACTCACTCTTTTTTAGGGGAACGCCAGAGAAGGACATCACTCTTTTCATTCCGCCGCCCTTATTTGGGAAAACGAAATTAAAAGTGCAAAAAGAGTGTTGTCAAAAAACGCGAGAATATGCCTTGGCCGCCGAGTGTGCTATAGTCCACTATGAGTTCTTTGGATTTTTCATATCTCATCCTCCTTGTTTAGGGAAAAACAAGATACGTAAAAACGATCACCCTTTTCATTCTCATCTTCTCTTGTTTAGGGAAAACGGAAAAATGCAAAAAAAAAAAAAAAAAAAGATGTTGCGCAAGGGCGCTGGAACACACCCCTCCTCACTGTGGACTTGGGTTCATTCTCGGTTACTATGAGTGCTTGGATTTTCCGTGTCTCATCCTTCCTTGTTTAGGTGAAAACAAGATCCGAGAAAGTGCATCACCCTTTTCATTCTCATTTTCCCTTGTTTTAGGGAAAACGAAAAATGCAAAAATGATATCAGTGGGCCTCGTGATCCAAAATGTTATAACGAGTCCCCATCTTTATTTTAAGGAGAAATAAAGAAAAACAAAAAATAACCGAGTTTGTAAAAAGGTTCGGAGGCTAAGTTATGAGGTGGGAAGGGTTAGGCACCCAACTCGTCCTTTCGGTCAAAAGAAAATAGTTTTTTTCTTTGAAATAAAGCATTTATATTTATTCGACAAATGAAATAAAACATTTAAACATATATATAA
>JABEVN020000547.1:0-30261 GCA_013146195.2 Codonopsis lanceolata | reverse complement strand
TTAAGTTTTCAATGGTATTGGGGAGAGCGAAAGGGCCAGCCTTACGTAGTTTCCTACTGAGAGCAAAGCTTTGGAATCCTGGGCATCAACCTTGTTCGGATTGTCGGATAGAAGCTTAAAGTAATGGGATTGGAAGCGACGAGGATCGCGATTTCTTATCTATTGAGAAAAGGAAGAATTTTTGAAGAGCTCCATGCTCGGTTCAAAACTAAGAAGTCTACAGGGCTACGATATATGCAATTAGGAACCTAACGGTGGTTAGAGTCAAGTTGCAGGGAAGTGCATTGTTTATCAGGAGGAATTCGACAAAGAAAGGATCCAAGGGTAATCGGAGGCCGACTAAAAAGAAATCAAAATAAAAGACCATCCGGTCTCCCCCTGGAAGTTATAGCCGACCGCTTCGTCATGTATGTCTAAATCAAAAGCCCTAACTCGGTGATCCTTGGGGTTCATGCCTAAGGAGTAAAACCAGCTGGATACGTCATCCTCGCTATTCAAATCGTCCCAAGTAATAAAAGGGGTGCTAGTCGAAGCTTGTTTTCCTCGAACCAAATCTGGTTTTCTGGTCTGCTTGGGCTAGGAAGATTCTCTGTTGCTTGCTCGATATTGTTTCGAGGTGCTCGGGACGCCTTTGGCGGATAAGCGGAATCTCTTCTCGCCGCTTCGAGCTCGAAGATTCAAGATATTGGTTTCTTCGTGTTCTTGGGGGCTCCATGGTTGTATGCTCGTCCCTCGATCTCGAAGACGCTCGTCATCCGAAGACATCCTACAGAATCGAGGAATATAGGTTAAACCCCTCGGGATGATAAGCAGAAATAATTAAAAACCCGTGGCAATCTAGGGTTTATCCTATAACCAGTGAACGGGGCACTGGTAAAGGTGTTCCTCAATTCTGATTGGAGGTGGACTTGGTTCATGTGGGGTTTATGGGCATGGAAATTTCAAAAGGAAGAAACCAGGAAAATCAAGTGAATGAATGAGGGCACTCTAATTCTAAATGGGTAGATTTGAGAGGGTGTTCAAAACCCAGAAGAAGTGTGGTGAATTTCAAAATGAAAAGATCCAAACAAATCAAAGGAGCATTCAGAAAGAAATAAGAAGAGGATAGATGCCTTACTTGTTAATTGATGAAATGAACCAGTGGAACTGGTACAGATCGTAAGAGAGGGCCTTGAAAATCTTCCGGGACGATTCTGCAAACGGAGACGGGAGGTCCTTGAATCTTTGACTTCTCAAGAAAACGGTTTCAGAGAATATAGAGGGTGATAAAAGTTAAAAATGAAGGAAGGGTTTGGTTTTTATACCGCTAAGTAACCGTCGTTTGGGGAAATCCTCATCATTGCAGCTCAGGGATCGAGGCCGCATTTAATGCAGCATGGGGCAGTGCGCCTGTGAAAGTGCAAGGGCGGCGGCTGATGGCTCGATGAACTGAAAATGACGCGCTGTACTTACTGAGGCCCATGTTTTGGAAATGATTTGATTGGGAAATTTGTGCTCCTCCTCGCTTCGAGCATGAATACTTGATGAACAAGGTAGGGCTATCGAGCTATTGAGCCCGCTAGGCCATAGGCCGACAGAGTCACGCTTTTTGGCACGTGACTCTCATTACCAATTTGCAAGCATTCAAATGTCGGTTACGAGGAAGGGATGGTACGCTTCTTACGTATCTCGGGCAAAACCTTGGTCTTTGGCGAGCAAGATATGTGATCGGGCTGGGGGCTTAACCAGTGAGCAGAACTAAGTTGCGAGCATGAGTTGATATGCTCGCTAATTCAAAAGCTGTTAACAGTTGAGGACGATTATGTCCAGGAAAATCTCCATTTAAACCGTTGTGATTAATGGGGGAGTTAATGGGGCGGTTAATATGCCCGCCATTTATGCCACGATCATTAGTGGACAGTTATGAGCAGTTACGCTCTCCGGCAACTATAAAAGCCCTAGAAAATGAAGGGGAGAGGTATGTGATTTCTACTCTCTAGCTGAAACTCTGCTAAATTGAATACGTATTTGCTAAGCCTTGTACTAATTCTTACGCCGGAGGGCTTTTGCAGGGAGTGCCCCTGCCTAGTTTACAATTTGTTCATCTCATTTGCAGAGCTGGACTTGAAGATTTGCGGATACGTTGAAAGCCAGGTATCTCATTTGGATTGATCCAGTGCATCCAGAGGATTTTGGACGCATTAGAGTGAGTACGATTATTATATGTGTTTTACAAGAATATCCATGTGAGGGTGAAGTTATCATTTAAAGTGAAAATCAAAATAAGGGTAAAACGATAAAAGTAATTTTAAAAAATGAAATATTAGAAAGTGCACTTTTTTTTAGAACGGTCTAAAAAAGAAAAGAAAAATTATTTCTTAGCAACGTTGGGAGTATTACTAAACGTTTGATGTCACGTCAGCAACTCATAAATCTTTTATCTATACTTATTCTTCATTATGAATAAACTTATAAAAGTTTTATAGTATGGATCCATCATTAAATATTTTTTTCTTTAACAATATACCTATAAAAATAGTATATTCATTTTAAAAATTAACTTAAAGAAGAGACACAATACAATATCCAAAATCCAAATAAATTAGATAAATCAAATATTAAATTGATTGAAAATTATTTAAAAAAAAAGATTGCATCAATTAGTGAAAAAAGATACAAAAAGTGATAACAATACTTTTCCAGCCCTTGTTGAGTAGAAAATGGTGGAATTTCAAACTCCCATATACCATCCCTTCTTTTCTCGGTTGGTGTTGTCAGAATCCAACCACCCCTAGACAGATTGAAATATCTGGGCATGACATATATTGATTTGGCATAGCCAAATTAAAATATTTATGGTGTTATAAGGAAAATTGAGAATTTTGAGGATATGAAAATTTGCGAAAATTGAAGTACCTCAAATATTTTGAGAATCTTGGAAATGTGGAGGAATTTGAAAATTGGGAGCATTGTATGGATTTGTAGTTTGAGGATTAGTAGAATCTTCTATATTTAGAGAGTTTGATAAATTTGCGAAATAATTGTTATCCATAACGAAAAAGTGAAATAAGAAAATGGGCAGAGTTTAGTGAGAAAATAAATCTATAAGAGCAAAATGAGTGAAATGAAAAATGGTTTAAGAACCAATTTATTAAGAAAAAAAGTTACACTAACTTTTTTTTTTACATAAATACGTTTTAAAATGGCTAGATTAACGTTGGGCTCGTTGTTTTGAAAAAATGCGGTTGAACATGGATTGGATTGTTGGAATGAAAGTGAGTTAATCATCATCAACCTTTGGAGAATTCCGACACATTGGTGCCTTGTCAGCCTCCCCTATAGTAGATAAAAATGATGAAGTGGTTCATCCAAAAGATAAACCTATCCAATTGCTCAATTGAGCTGCTCTAAGCTAGGTTGTATGAACACTCCTTCATTCTAACATATCCGGTCGTATCTGTGACACAGATATTTTGAGATACTCTAAGTTGAAGGTGTGTTCGTACAACCTAAGCTCTAAGTATAAGGCCACGTCTCGAGTTGCGTTTCAGGCCAAAATGTGGGTTCGAAATGCAGCTTTTCTTTCATGACTACATATCATTCGAGAGGTTAACAATAATTCGTTTCCAAAGGCTGGTTGAGGATGAAGGAGGGGGACTGCAGATGCTAAATCTAGGGTTTCCTTTAAATTGAAACTAAAGAGATATTTGTTTATATTTTGTCTATGTAATGTTTAGGGTGAAATTTGGGTCGGGTCTCTTTCGAAACTTTTCCAACCGCTTTACTCTCATATACATTTTTAAACAAGTAATTATAAAAGGGCATTTTTGTGATGAAATATAAACTATGCCCATAAAAATCGAACACGCGCACGACGCATTTGTAATTAAAAATCATGCATCACGACTCAAAATTGATGCATAGCAATGAACACGCACACAAAACATCAATTCATACATCGCGATTCAAAATTGATACATTAGGATGGAAAACAACATACACTGTGCCAATAGTACTTGTTGGAATTGGTTGCAAAAATTGGTGACGACCAATTTTTTACCAATAATTCATTTAAGTTCCATTTATAAGATTTAAAAACAAGTTGCAAATTAATAATCTACATTTTGAGTAGATACGAATAATGTATTTATTTGCACAAAACCAATTTCGGGTAAATGAAAATTAATGCACAAAGTGAGAAACTTGAGTTTATAGTTGAAGAGTAAATGGATATATGAAATATCATATCCCACATTGTGAAAATAAAGTGGAAGAGAGCACTTTATTAATATGTGCACTTTATGAGAATTCAATTGTGTGTTGAAAGGTGTGTCGTAGTGGTGTCTGCACTCGCAGGTCGCATTGGGCGCTTTCGAGGCACACTTTGCATCGTCGCTAGGAGATGTGTGTAGCTTGTGCAGTAGCAGAGCGGCTCGCACGTGTGGGATTGGTCCAGTCCATCCGCCTCCACTGAATGGGTGCAACTGATCAAGTACTGATCCAATGTGGCTAGCCTAAAGATGGAAAGACAGTTGGGGGTGGTTATGGCATGGGCTGATCCGGTGCTTCTCGCACCTGTGCAGCTGGCCGTCCCTTAAGTTGTGACTGTTATTGTGAGTGCCCCGATTTTTGACCTTTCCCCCGCTCGGTGAGGAGCGGGTGGTTTTAAAACCTTTAAGGCGCGTGGAATACGCCCGACCTCAATTGTGGATTCAAAATATGATTAACAGAGTTGTCATATTTATTTTAAGGAAAAACAAAGGAAAACCAAAAAGTAATCAGATTTGCAAAGGATTCGGAGGCTAAGTTAAAAGGTGGGAAGGGGTTAGGCACCCAACTCGCCATTTCGATCTCAAAAATAATTTTTGGCTAAAATATGCTTTTTTATATTTATTTAGCAGTTGAAATAAAACATTAAATATATACATGCATATATATAAATTATTACAAACTTACAACAGCTTCCTTTCAGGAGTCACAAATACATTTATAAATATTTGGTCATAATAATGGCTCTTTTTAGTGCTATTTTCTATAGAATTTCGGGCAGCATAACGGTTTATTTTGCATATATTTTGCTAGTCTAAATAGCATTTTTATATATAAAAACTTTATATAGCCTAGCTCTTGAAGTGTGAGGATTTATCCCATACCAACTATCTTCTGGTAGGTTCTAGGGTGCGTTCGCCTTGTCCTTCAGGGAGAGGGAGTCTTTTTTTGTTGCTGCTTTGCTGTTGCGGGGATTCGGGCAGGGTGACTGCTTCCGAAAGTTGCTTTTCGCCTCGGGGTCCAAGCAGCACAACTGCTTGCTTTTTGTTGTTTGCTTGCTTGTTGACGGCGAAAATCGGAGCAGAGCAACTGCTTGTTTTTTGTTGATTTGGCGTCTGGATTCGAGTAGGGCAACTGCTCTTTTTAGGATTTTTGGACCGGTAGAATAGGGCGGAATCCTAGTTGGGTAGCTAGGTTTCACTTTGTTCGGATGGTTTTCAGTGTTTGGGAGGAGATTTGGCAGAGCTTTGGAGCTAGTGGGAAATTTCTTCGACGCTCTATCGTTTTCTCAGGAGAGTTTTCACAAACTGTGCGGTGAGAAAGTGAGTATTCTGAGTGTCGGATGCCTCTATTTATAGGCGAAAATCCTGGCTTCCTTCGTTGTTAAGTTTCATTCACTGAGCTTCATAAAATTGAATTTATGACATGGATGTGTGCCCATTATTTTCTTAAACAAGCTAAGCCAAGACGGCTCAAGGGATGCAGATGTGATAAGAGAGATTAGTATGGAGCTTTTGGTTATGAAGGGTTATGAGTATATGAGTTGATGGTGATATTTAAAATGAAGGTGAGTGAAGTGTTGGGTCACTTTTCAGTCTTTCGACTAGTGCATCAATCAAGAAAGGAATTCAATCACAAGATCAGTGAATCCTACTAATCGATGCCTCGGAGGGACCACTTTCTTTTTTCTTCTTTCTAATTTTTTTTTGTACTCTAACTTTTGCCTAGGTCGCCCTTTCGGATTTTCAACTTTGCGAGCTTTTACCTCATAGGGAGCCGGTCTTTCAATGCATGTGAATATAAACCACTTATTCTTGAGGGATCACGCCTTTGTAGCTTCTTCGTTTCTTCAGGCAAGATGGAAATGACAGCTGTTTCTAGAGATGATGAGCCTTTATGTATCCAATGAGTTTGGCGGGAGAAGCCCGGGGATGACTCGATGAACCATATTTTGTAAAATGGAACGGGCATGTTTTTTAAGAGATTAACTGGGGAAAGCCCCAGAAAGACTCGATTTGAAGAAACTTTTGAGGGAGACAGAAATGAGTATGCTCACAGAAACTGGTATGACTCTAATGGACAAAAAGAAGTGTCACGATCCAGAGTTTATCGCCGAGTATCATAAGTTTCATGGACCCTATTTAACATTTATCTTTTGATGATTTTATATGTTTTTTAGCAAGGAGCTCTGTCCTAGACTCAGATCACGTTATAACCGATTGAAACAAAGCTATAGGTAACAACTAGGTTAGGGTATAGTTTTTAAGTGTTTGGGATGGATTGGCTTTAGGGTTGAGGATTTGATTGACCTTTGGTTCAAAGACATTTTGGGCTGTGGATTTGTTTTTTTCTCAGAAAGGCGATCGCAAAACAATCATTGGCTGGCCTTCTAGGTTGTGGGTTTGGATGAGAAATTGGTTTCTGGACCTAGTTGTAGGTATGGTTAGGAGATCGGCTTTTGGCTTTGGTTGTGGGTTATGGGGTTGTCCAAGAGTGATTGGGCTCCCTTTTTTTGTTGCGAGAGAAAAAAAAATTGAGGAAATTGCTCAGGTGAGGCTTCTTTTCTTATTTTTTTTCTCCTCCCCTTTTTTCATGCATAGGCCTCCCCTTTTTTTGGACCTTTCTTTTTTTGTTGTTGTTGACCTTTTGGAGCAATTTGGGAGAGTGCTTGAAGAGATATCTATTTTCTATCTCTTTTGGGATAAAAAGGTTGTCACTTTTGGTGGATATATGCATAAGGGTGGAGCAGCCCCTGTTTTGGGGAGTTGGATCTCAGAGATGGTTAGGCTTTGGTATATGGTTTTTTAGGTATTTGGAATGGTTTTGGTGTATGGTTGGAAGTCTCTAGTGTGCTACTAACAGCTCGGTTGCAATGGGTCGAAGATGACCTTTCACCAAGACAGAAGGTTGCTTTTATTGAACTCACGTTTTTAATGGTTTGTGGGTCCATATTCTTGAAATGACTCATTATCAACTCGTGTAGTTTTATCATGTTTTTACATGAGTCGACTAGCCATTTTCATATTTTTTTTACATATAACAGATATTTCGGCGATAGATGGTGCTCAAAGACCAAGAAGAAGACTCGACAAGCTAATATAGGAGAGGCAAAATTTTGTTAGATTCGAATATAGATAAATACCTTTGGAAAGCTCGATTTGAGGACTTGGTTGGACCTTTGAAATAATTGAGACCAAATGAATTAGTAAGCATACTCTGCAAGGATAGACTGTAGGCGTCAATATTGGCAAAAGAGACACCCCTGGATGGGTTGAAAGCCCCAGTCCTGAATCGTTTCTTATGATATTTGAGTCGCTTGGCTTTTCTGGATTTCCCGGCTTTTCATTCTTCCTTGGCTCCCTATTGGTCTTTTTTTTATATATGTTTTCTCTATTTCTTTTCTTTTCTTTTTTTTTTTTTTTTTTTTTTTTTGTTTTTTTTTTTGTTTTTTGTTTTTTGTTTTTGAAGTGGTAAACCTTGACATCTCGAAGTAGGACTTACTGATTTTTTTTTTGAATCGAGAATGAACGATGCACTTATCAAGTAGTGATGCATTTATGAAATGTTAAGAGGGAAGATGAATTTGGAGATGACAATTAAGAACAATGGTGAGAGAGTTTTGGAAAACAAAAATAAAACACATTAAAAAGCCTCTCTCTTTGTTTAGTAGATTAAAGCATTTGACCGAACCCGAAGGCTACCTATGTTCCTCATTTCGAGGCTCAGGTCATCGTAGTTCTTTTCTATCAGAGAAATTTTCGGTTTGCTAATTTTTTTTTCAATTTGAAAGAATAGAGATTTTTTTGCTTTTTGTTTAGAGAGAACAAAAATATATATATATATATATATATATATATATATATCCGATAGCTTGATACATGGGTAATCAATTCCTGCGAGTCAAGTTTTTTAACTTAAGAGATAAATGTGAAGAAACAGAGTGAAAGAAAAATCAATGCCAAACTAATGCGTCTTGATGCACAAACTCATGCACCCTGATGCATGATTTTGAATTATGTTTCCATGTGATGCATGAAATTTCTTCCCAGTAATCTCGATGCAAAAATTGGATTACCGATGCACATATTAGAATTACGATGCATCTACTTTGAATTACGATGTAGCGTGCCCCTAATCCAATATCATTTAGGGTATTTTCATCATTTTCCCCCAAAAGTGTACTTTAACGGTTAAATAAAAATATATGGGACCTTAGCGGTTTAAAATATCCCAAAATCAAAGGTCGATCGGATCATCACCCTTATTTCTGCCGGAAATGCATAAGCCTTGGCTAAGATTTGGGATCATCTAATTCGTAGCTAAGTTAATGGTTTTATATGGGCCTGCTGAAACTATTTGTGCCTAATAGGAAGGTAAAAATTAGGAATAATTGCGGACCGATCCACTTTCTAAAGTTTATAACCCTTCTAGTCCTGTTTTTTTTTTAACCAGAAAAATACACTTTTGGGGGTAAAAAGACGACTATACCCTTAATGAGTCTGAGACGCTTTACATGAATGCATCACAATGCATAAATATTTGGATCGCGATGTATCAGTTTAAATGGAATCATATTTTAATTACCTAATTCAATTTTGTTTCGTGATGCATTAATTTTAATTACCTAATTCAATTTTATTTATCTTGTCCAATTTTGCATCGCGATGCAAAATTGATGCATCACGATGCAAGCATTAAATTAAATTACCTAATCTAATTTTATTTACCTTGTCCAATTTTGCATCGCGATGGAAAAATCGTTATGAAAACAGACATTTATCTACCTTCTTTCTACTACACAATCAACAAATTATTCAAATTTATATACACCTTTCACACATCCCAAATCCAAATCGATGCATCACGATTCACAAATAATGCATTGTGATTCAAAATTGATGCATTCAAATTCAAAAACACGTGTCAAATAATGAAAAAAATGTTTAAACATTTTATCGAACAATTAACATGCCAACATAAAACACAAAAAGTGTGTTACTAAACATATTTTGAATCATACAAACACAAATATTGAAAAAAGAAGAACAACAGCCAACATATATGAATTAGTAAAAGAGTGTGAAGTTCGGGTAACGAAGAAACAATATGAAACTATCGTTCTTCCTCGCTACCCAACTTCCCACTCTCTTTTCACTTAATTTTTTTTTATTTTTTTTATTTTGCGTTTTTGGGTGAACGAGGGAGAAGAAGAAAAAAAAATTATAGTGTTCTCTGAATTTGGGTATTATAAGAACATTTATTTGAAAATGACTTTGTGCGGTTGAAAAAAAAAGAAGAAGAACCGCAGGGATTCTAAATTTGGGAAAGTGAACTAGTTGGAATTTCACCCTAAAAATTAATCTCAATTTGCCTCGGAACAATTTAACCAGAGCTTCTTTAGCGTACATAACCATTTACTTCTTCAATCTCTTTTATAATATCCGAGAAAAATCTATGACTCACAAAACTTTTTCTTTTAGAAAAACACTTTTACCACTTGACCCTTAATTATTCTACATTTCTACCGACTTTAATTATGACCACATGTTCAAAAACATTAAAGGAAACAACACATTTCACAATATTTATAATCAATTCAATTATTTTTTCTTAAAGGGTGTGTCGGATCAAAGGGGACGATTATTTTAAAACTGAGGCAGTTCTAAACTACTACTATTAATTTCCGAAGCTAGAGCTAACCTAGAGGCTACAAAGTTATTTAAGCCAGACCTAAATGGTATACCAGTATCGGGTAACCAGGCATTCCCATCAATATATTCTGCCACGGTAAAAGGCATTGCTTGCTCTGGTACAGTGAAGACATGAACACCATTCCATTTGACCCTTCCATTAGTCTTTGCACCCGGACCATAATTACCGTACTCTGCCAAAAACACCAGCCCAGTTTTGTTATCCCAATTCATCCATCCATTCGGCTGCACAACATTGTCCAGAAACGATTCCATGAATATCACCGTGGCATAGTTTTTCCAAGGGCGTCCGAGGTAAACTTTCACCTGTGATTTTCAATAAATTGTGATGAGGTATCAGTTCAATCCCTCTCCGCACCTCCTTAGAGCCAATAACGAAAAAGATTAAGAAAAAAAAAACGCTTTTGCGGTTGAAAAGAAAAAGAAATTTGTACATTTGCTTTAGATTTCTCGAGCTCGGGTGCCACAGTCACATAACAGTTCTGGAACGAAAATCCACTAGACTCTGTTGCTGTGAACTTTCCCTGAGCAGTCACAACTACCGTTCCAGTGCGTCGTCCAAAGATGCGGCAATCTTGGAAGACTGCCTTTGCATAACCAAAGATGAAATCGACAGTACCGTATATATCGCATTCTTTGTAAAACTGTACACCAGTATTTGCAAGTAGGGTATCTTGGTAACCAAGAAACACACACTTGTAGAATGCTGTGTAGTCTGCATCACTGTTCAAAGCCACTGCTTGATGATGAATTTCTCCGGCTGAGTTTTCAATGGTTAAGTTCCATGCCATAAATCCAGTCCCATGCACATCTATATAACAATGTTTGCATAGAATTTATCAGCATGAACATAAATAGATATCACACATAAGAACAGCAAGATTCAAGTTAGAACAACACAAATACTCCCTCCGTTATATATAAATTATTGTCTAGTTTAACTTTTATTGAGTCAAAAGTACTCTTTTCCAATAATTTAAATTATGAAGTCAAAAGGATCAGGGCCGGTCCTGAGGGTGGTCCGGAAGGACAACCGCCATGCGCCCTCAATATTGAGGGGCCCGAACTTACAATACAGTCATATATAGATATAAATATTATACTGTCACTTTAATTTTATATATGATTTAGTGACTCATTGGATGAGGTGTTTTGATTTGTTTGAGAGGTCATAGGTTCAACTCTTTGAAAGTTATGTAAATTTTATTTAATTTTTGAATTGTGAATTTTCAAGTATTATACACTCCCTCGCTCCGGGTAAAGAGTTCCTATTTGAAAGTCAAACTTTTTTTAAAAAATGACATTTTTAGTAGCTCATTAATAATAAAATGGTACGCCTAATCAACAAAAAAACTTAATTATCTTAGAATATGGATTAATGGATTACAATAATCGAATAATCAACAAAAAAAAAACCAAATGAACTTGTAACGAACGAACTAAAAAATGAGAGAAGGTGATATAATTTGATAATATAGTTGAGAAAGATCTTAGAAGAGTGAATAAATCTAAAATTTCTTATAGATATGCTTTATAGACATTTTGTATATTTTAATATATAAGAAAATTACCAAATCAAGATAGAAAATAACTAGTGTACCGGAATATGCAAACGAAGTAATTTTTTCATATACTTATATATTATTATGCACGTAGATGTTATACCAATTGAATACTTTAAAAAATTAAAAATTTATTTATTTCAAAATTTTATTTTTTATGCCCAATTTATCATTTTTGCCCTTGGCCCCTAAAAGTTCAGGAACGGCCCTGAAATGGACTTATAAATTACTGTCGAGTTTGATTTTTATTGACTCACAAGGACTGATAAATTATTGTACATATTGACATTTATTTGAGTTAAAAAAAAAACTTTTATCGACTTACTTAAGGTGCCAGAGTCTTCAATAGAGTGTCCCGATGAATTACTACGATTATCAGTGATCTTGGTGGTCGCAGCATCGTCTCCGAACAATGCTATGTACCTCTTCCAAGGCAAGACCTCGACGTGCTCGTTGTAAACACCAGGTTTGATTCTTATATAGTAATGCTTATCACCGGGAAGGTTATTAGGAGCAGCAGCAATAGCATCAGATATACTGGTATAATCACCCGAATTATCTTTTGCTACCGTAGCACCAAAACCATTCGACAAATCTAGAGCCGACGACGTCGACATCAATGAGGGCACAGTAACACTTGAAACAAGGAAAACGATAACAATGAGTGAAAAGAGTGCCATAGTTATAAGAGTGAAAAGAAAACTTGAAAGACAAAGTTTTGAAAGAATGGTTAAGTAATTTGTGTGTTTTCATGGTTGGATTTTTTCTTCTACTTATATGGAGTAGCCACAATATTTTGATTAGAGTCTGTCGAATGAACAATCGATTACTTTCTTAATTAATGTTGGAAAAAGGTCTGTTCTTTTGAATGGAATAAATATACATCCTTATTGAATCTTAAATAATTAATTTTAGTCTATGGAGTATATGTTTTCTAACTATGGTTTCCTTTAATGTTCTTAAAAATGTGGTCATAATTAAAGTAGGTAGAAAAAATAAGAATAAAATAGTAAAATTATTTTTCTAAAAGAGAAAGTTTTGAAAGAAGACAATTATTTTAAAATTGACAAAAAAAATATAGACAATAATTTGAAAACGGAGGAGGGAGTAAAACTCAAAATATATGGTAATGTAATAGGCACAGTGGTCTAAGTTGTATTTACTCCATGAGATGCTAGTTCATATTTTCTCGGCACCATTTCTTTTTCATTAGAGCATGTACAATGCTTTTGTCGAATCAAACTAAAAGTCAAACACAATCTATTAAAAATCAATAAAATAATTCATTAGATATCCATTTACCAAAAATCAACAAAAATCTATTAAAAATCAATAAAATATTTATTAGATATCTATTTGATTCAAAACTAAAAAACTTTCCTAATGGTGACACAAAATCCAACACATTTACATACTTTACCATCTTTATCTTCATTAATTTAATATCTTTCCAGAAAAATGATTAGAAAAACTTGAAAAAATATAAATTTTTTCTGATGTCCAAATAAAACAAAATCAAGTCTCTATTTATATGTAAAAATATTTACTTTAATTCAGGAAAAAAATAGTTAATTTTTTTTTGTTTTTGCTAAAAATTGGTCAAAAAAAGCCTATGGTGGAAAATAAAATGATGTTCACTAAAATGATGACATATAAAAATGGGAAGGGGGAAGGGGTAAGGAGGCGTATACCTTGGATTTGGAACCTTCTTGGGTTCATCCAATATAGAGATTTGTGGATAAATCTCCAAGGGTATGTTGGTAAGAATGATAGAGAACTTGTATGTCAAAAGTGTTCAGGATCATTAGTTGGGATGTCAAAAGAGGGGATACCAGTAAGAATGGTAGATAATTTGTACATCAAAAGTCTTTATGATCATTAGTTGAGACATCTCGCAATAAAAAGTAGAAACATTTATTTGGGATGGAGTGAGTACAATAATTATATGTGTTTTACAAGAATATCCATGTGAGGGTGAAGTTATCATTTAAAGTGAAAATCAAAATAAGGGTAAAACGATAAAAGTAATTTTAAAAATTGAAATATTAGAAAGTGCACAAATTTTTTAGAACGATCTAAAAAAGAAAAGAAAAACTATTTTTTAGCAACGTTGGGAGTATTACTAAACGTTTGATGTCACGTCAGCAACTCATAAATCTTTTATCTATACTTATTCTTCACTATGAATAAACTTATAAAAGTTTTATAGTATGGATCCACCATTAAATATTTTATTCTTTAACAATATAACTATAAAAATAATATATTCATTTTAAAAATTAACTTAAAGAAGAGACACAATACAATATCCAAAATCCAAATAAATTAGATAAATCAAATATTAAATTGATTGAAAATTATTAAAAAAAAGATTACATCAATTAGTGAAAAACGATACAAAAAGTGATAACAATACTTTTCCAGCCCTTGTTGAGTAGAAAATGGTGGAATTTCAGACTCCTATATCCCATCCATTCTTTTCTCAGTTGGTGTTGTCAGAATCCAACCACCCATAGATAGGTTGAAATATCTGGGCATGACATATATTGATTTGGCATAGCCAGATTAAAATATTTATGGTGTTACAAGGAAAATTGAGAATTTTGAGGATATGAAAATTTGTGAAAATTGAAGTACCTCAAATATTTTGAGAATCTTGGAAATGTGGAGGGATTTGAAAATTGGGAGCATTGTATGGATTTATAGTTTGAGGATTAGTAGAATCTTCGATATTTAGAGTGTTTGATAAATTTGTGAAATAATTATTATCCATAACGAAAAAGTGAAATAAGAAAATGGGCAGAGTTTAGTGAGAAAATAAATCTAAAAGAGCAAAATGAGTGAAACGAAAAATAGTTTAAGAACCAATTTATTAAAAAAAAAAAAAGAGTTACACTAACTTTTTTTTTTCACATAAATACATTTTAAAATGGCTAGATTAACGTTGGGCTTGTTGTTTTGAAAAAAATGCGGTTGAACATGGATTGGATTGAGAAATGGATTGGATTGTTGGAAAGAAAGTGAGTTAACCATCATCAACCCTTTGGAGAATTCCAACACGTTGATGCCTAGCTTGTCAGCCTCCCCTATAGAAGATAAAAATGATGATGTGGTTCATCCAAAAGATAAACCTATCCAATTGCTCCATTAAGTTGCTCTAAGCTAGGTTGTATGGACATTCCTTCGTTCTAATATATCTGGTGGCATTTGTGGCACGGATATTTTGAGATACTCTAGGGTGAAGGTGTGTCCGTACAACCTAAGCTCTAAGTATAAGGCCACGTTTCGAGTTGGGGTTCGGGCCAAAATGTGGGTTCGAAATTCAGCTTTTCTTTCATGACTACATATCACTCAAGAGGTTAACAATAATTCGTTTCCAAAGGCTAGTTGAGGATGAAGGAGGGGGGCTGCAAATGCTAAATCTAGGGTTTCCTTTAAGTTGAAAGTGAAGAGATATTTGTTTATATTTTGGCTACGTAATGTTTAGGGTGAAATTTGGGTCGGTCGCTTTCGAAACTTTTCCAACCGCTTTACTCTAATGTACATTTTTTAAACAAGTAATTATAAAAGGCATTTTTGTAATGAAATGTCAACTATGCCCTTAAAAATCGAACACGCGCACGACGCATTTGTAATTAAAAATCATGCATCAAGATTCAAAATTGATGCATAGCAATGAACACGCGTACAAAACATCAATTCATACATCGCGATTCAAATTTGATGCATTAGGATGGAAAACAACATACATTGTGCCAATAGTACTTGTTGGAAATTGGTTGCAAAAATTGGTGACGACCAATCTTTGACCAATAATTAATTTAATTTCTATTTAGTGGAATTAAAAACAAGTTGCAAATTAATATTCTACATTTTGAGTAGATACGAGTAATATATTTATTTGCACAAAACCAATTTCGGGTAAATGAAAATTAATGCACAAAGTGAGAAACTTGAGTTTATAGTTGAAGAGTAAATTGATATATGAAATATCATATCCCACATTGTGAAAATAAAGTGGAAGAGAGCACTTTATTAATATGTGCACTTTATGAGAATTCAATTGTGTGTTGCAAGATGCATCGTAGTGGTGTCTGCACTCGCAGGTCACATTGGGCGCTTTAGAGGCACACTTTACATCGTCGCTAGGAGTTGTGGAGCTTGTGCAGTAGCAGAGCGGCTCGCGCGTGTGGGATTGGTCCAATTCGTCCGCCTCCACTGAATGGGTGCAATGGATCAGGTACTTATCCAATGTGGCTAGCCTACAAATGGAAAGACAGTTAGGGGTGGTTATGGCATGGGCTGATCTGGTGCTTCTCGCACCAGTGCAGCTGGTCGTCCCTTAAGTTGTGACTGTTATTGTGAGTGCCCCGATTTTTGCCCTTTCCCCCGCTCGGTGAGGAGCGGGTGGTTTTAAAACCTTTAAGGCGTGTGGAATACGCCTGGCCTCAATTGTGGATTCAAAATGTGATTAACAGAGTTGTCATATTTATTTTAAGGAAAAACAAAGGAAAACCAAAAAGTAATCAAATTTGCAAAGGATTCGGAGGCTAAGTTACGAGGTGGGAAGGGGTTAGGCACCCAACTCGCCCTTTCGGTCTCAAAAATAATTTTTGGCTAAAATATGTTTTTTATATTTATTTAGCTGTTGAAATAAAACATTAAATATATACATGCATATATATAAATTATTACAAACTTACAACAGCTTCCTTTCTGGAGTCACGAAAACATTTATAAATATTTGGCCATAATAATGGCTCTTTTTAGTGCTATTTTCTATAGAATTTCGGGCAGCATAACTGTTTATTTTGCATATATTTTGCTAGTCTAAATAGCATTTTTATATATAAAAACTTTATATAGCCTAGCTCTTGAAGCGTGAGGATTTATCCCGTACCACCTATCTTCTGGTAGGTTCTAGGGTGAATTCGCCTTGTCCTTCAGGGAGAGAGAGTCTTTTTTTGTTGCTACTTTGCTGTTGCGGGGATTCGGGCAGGGTGACTGTTTCCGAAAGTTGCTTTTCGCCTTGGGATCCGAGCAGCTCAACTGCTTGCTTTTTGTTGTTTGCTTGCTTGCTGATGGCAAAAATCGGCAGAGCAACTGCTTGTTTTTTGCTGATTTGGCATCTGGATTCGAGTAGGGCAACTGCTCTTTTTGGAATCTTTTGACCGGTGGAATAGGGCGGAATCCTAGTTAGGTAGCTAGGTTTCACTTTGGTCGGAGGGTTTTCAGTGTTTGGGAGGAGATTTGGCAGAGCTTTGGAGCTAGTGGGAAATTTCTTCGGCGCTTTCTCATTTTCTCGAGAGAGTTTTCACAAATTGCGCGGTGAGAAAGTGTGTATTCTGAGTGCTGGATGCCTCTATTTATAGGCGAAAATCCTGGCTTCCTTCGTTGTTAAGTTTCATTCACTGAGCTTCATAGGCTTGTACCGCATGCTGGGTGAATTGCATCGAAGATAAAATGTTATAATGTAGGGGACACTATTGGGCGCTGCCCATGGAGGATTCTGGCGCGGCACCCACAGCTCTTTTTCTTTCAAATTTTGGCAATTTGGCCCCTGCAATTTACTGTTCATGTATCCTACTTTTTCTTTTGCATTTTCAACCCTGTTACTTGACATTTGTTAGCTTTTTAACAGTTCTTGATATTTTATGTCATGTTACATACTAGGGGTACGAAATTGGGGTGTCTACATAGCCCCTCAACGATGGAGTTTACGGGTAAATCGAAACTTACCAAGTAAACGAATATCATTGATAAGAAATAGACTCCCTAATTTCGTTGAAATTATAATGGGGAGAGATGCAAAATGTGGTAGTTTATAGATGCGACAGTTTAGAATGTAGTAGCTCAAATCTCACATACCCTAAACTTTTTTTAGTTGGTTAAAGTTTGGTTATCGTAGTTTTTAAGCAGATATGCAAATTAAATGCTTTGATGGTCGCACCTACCGAAATAGGCTGCCTACGTATCATTTTCAGGAATTAGACCAAACGTAGTTCGACCTCAGACCGACAAGCAAGCTGCGATGCGGAAAGATAGTTGCAATATTCATACAACCTAGTGAAAATAACGAACATCAAAATGTAATATCCATTGCATTATCACAGAAATCATATGCAATATCCATTGCATCACAAAGACCAGATGCAATATCTATTGCATCGCCACAAATTAACCCAAATGCAATATCCATTGCATTATCACAAAATCAGATGCAATATCCATTGCATCGCAACAACACTAAATGTAATATCTATAGCATTATCACGGAATCAGATCCAATATCCATTGCATTAACGCAACACTAAATGCAATATCCATTGCATTATCAAAGAATCAGATGCAATATATATTGCATCGCCACAACACTAAATGCAATATACATTGCATTATCACAGAATCAGATGCAATATCCATTGCATCGCAACAACAC
This sequence comes from Codonopsis lanceolata, assembly GCA_013146195.2. Lineage (NCBI taxonomy): Eukaryota > Viridiplantae > Streptophyta > Magnoliopsida > Asterales > Campanulaceae > Codonopsis > Codonopsis lanceolata. Next base: position 12,301 of record JABEVN020000547.1, on the reverse strand, counting down.
CAAATGCAATATCCATTGCATTATCGTAAAATCATATATAATATCCATTGCATCGCAAGAAACCCAAATGCAATATCCATTGAATTATCACAGAATCAGATACAATATCCATTGCATTAATGCAACACTAAATGCAATATCCATTCATTATCAAAGAATCAAATGCAATATACATTGCATCGCAAAGACCAGATGCAATATTCATTGCATTGCAATAACACCAAATGCAATATCCATTGCATTATCGCAAAATCAAATGCAATATCCATTGCATCGCAACAAACCCAAATGCAATATCCATTGCATTATCATAGAATCGGATGCAATATCCATTGCATCGCAACAAACCCAAATGCAATATCCATTGCATTGCAACAACACCAGATGCAATATCCATTGCATCGCAACAAACCCAAATGCAATATCCATTGCATTATCACAGAATCAGATGCAATATTCATTGCATCGCAATAACCCCAATGCAATATCCATTACATTATCACAGAATCAGATACAATATCAATTGCATTGCAACAACACCAAATGCAATATCCATTGCATTATCGTAAAATCAGATGCAATATCCATTGCATTATCATAGAATCAGATGCAATATCCATTGCATTGCAATAACGCCAAATGCAATATCCATTGCATTATCACAAAATCAGATGCAATATCCATTACATCGCAACAAACCCAAATGCAATAATCATTGCATTATCACAGAATCATATGCAATATCCATTGCATTGCAACAACACCAAATGTAATATCCATTGCATTATCGCAAAATCAGATGCAATATCCATTGCATCGCAACAAACCTAAATGCAATATCCATTGCATTATCACATAATCAGATGCAATATCCATTGCATCGACATCAAGACCGGATGCAATATCCATTGCATCGCAAAGACCAGATGAAATATCCATTGCATCGCCACAATACTAAATGCAATATCCATTGCATTACCGCAAAATCAGATGCAATATCCATTGCATTGCAAAGACCAGATACAATATCCATTACATCGCTACAACACCAAATGTCATATCCATTGCATTATTACAAAATTAGATGTAATATCCATTGCATCGCAAAGACCAGATGCAATATCCATTGCATCACTACAACACCAAATGCAATATCCATTGCATTATTGCAAAATTAGATGCAATATCCATTGCATAATCGAGCGAGACCAAAGAAAATTCAGATGTAATATTCATTACATCATCCATAGCGAGACCAGATGCGGAGATAGATGTAATATTCATTACATCAACCACGGGAACCTAAGGCCAAATCTGATGCAATATTTATTGCATTATCACAATACTAAAGATGTAATATTCATTGCATTAACTCAGAATATGCAATATCCATTGCATTACCACAAAATCAGATGCAATATTCATTGCATCACAACACTCGATGCGATATCCATCGCATTATCAGAAAATTAGATGTGATATCCATCGCATTACACCAAAGTTGATGCAATATTCATTGCATTGCCACAAGACTATCACCAAAGCTGATGTAATATCCATTGCATTATCACAAAACTATTACCAAATCGGATGCAATATCCATTACATCACTAACAGAGAAAGTGCATGCAAATATCTGATGCAATATTAATTGCATCACCTTCTAGACTACCGCAACACCGGATGCGATATACATTACATCACCTTAAGATAGACATTGATTTAGAATGCAATATTTATTGCAAATTAAACAAGAATTAAAGGCAAACCTAAAATACAATATTTATTGCAAAACAATATTTTTTTAGATCAACGTAATTTTAATAATGCAATATTCATTACAAAATAAGTCAAAACAATGCCATTGTTTCTATTTAAAAAAAAAGCAATATCCATTGCAGAATCAAAAGGGTTTTTTTTAAGAGTTACACTACAATATCCATTGTAATGTGATAATGTCAAAAGATATACATTTTTTTAAAGGAGTCATACTGCAATATCCATTACAATGTCAAAAGATTTTGTTCAAAAAGTCACACTGCAATATCCATTACAATGCCAAAAGATTTTGTTCAAAGAGTCACACTGCAATATCCATTGCAATGCCCTAATTATTTTTCAAATATTAAATTGCAATATTCATTGCAACGCCCTAATTTTTTTTTTAAATCATGTTGTAATATTCCTTGCAACGTTCAAAAGTTTTCGTTCATATTACGCAGTAATATTCATTATAACGCCCAAAGTTTTTTCATGAAAGTATGATGCAATATGAATATGATAACCGAACATGATAATCAAATATGTGATGCAATGACAAGATGCAAGCTAAGATAACATGCATATGGAAAAAACTTTCTTTTTTTTCTTTTTTTTTTTTCGAAAAAATTGAATTTATGACATGGATGTGTGCCCATTGTTTTCTTAAACATGCTAAGTCAAGACGGGTCAAGGGAGATAGATGTGATAAGAGAGATTAGGATGCAACTTTTGGTTATGAAGGGTTATGAGTATAGGAGTTGATTGTGATATTTGAAATGAAGGTGAGTGGAGTGTTGGGTCACTTTTCAGTCTTTCGACTAGTGCATCAATCAAGAAAGGAATTCAATCACAAGATTAGTGAATCCTACTAATCGATGCCTCGGAAGGACCACTTTTTTTTTTCTTCTTTTTTTTTTCTTTTTTTTTTTGTACTCTAACTTTTGCCTAGGTCGCCCTTTCGGGTTTTCACCCTTGCGAGCTTTTACCTCATAGGGAGTCGGTCTTTCAATGCATGTGAATATAAACCACTTATTCTTGAGGGATCACGCCTTTGTAGCTTCTTCGTTTCTTCAGGCGAGATGGAAATGACAGCTGTTTCTAGAGATGATGAGCCTTTATGTATCCAATGAGTTTGGCGGGAGAAGCCCCAGGATGACTCGATGAACCATATTTTATAAAATGGAACGGGCATGTTTTTTAAGAGATTAACTGGGGAAAGTCCCAGAAAGACTCGATTTGAAGAGACTTTTGAGGGAGATAGAAATTAGTATGCTCAGAGAATGTGGTATGACTCTAATGGACAAAAAGAAGAGTCACGATCCAGAGTTTATCGCCGAGTATCATAAGTTTCATGGACCCTATTTAACATTTATATTTTGACGATTTTATATGTTTTTTAGCAAGGAGTTCTGTCCTGGACTCAGATCACGTTATAACCGATTGAAACAAAGCTATAGGTAACAACTAGGTTAGGGTATAGTTTTTAAGTGTTTGGGATGGATTGGCTTTAGGGTTGAGGATTTGATTGACCTCTGGTTCAAAGGCATTTTGGGTTGTGGATTTGTTTTTTTTCTCAGAAAGGCGATCGCAAAACGATCATTGACTAGCCTTCTAGGCTGTGGGTTTGGATGAGAAATTGGTTTCTGGACCTAGTTGTAGGTATGGTTGGGAGATAGGCTTTTGGCTTTGGTTGTGGGTTATGGGGTTGTCCAAGAGTGATTGGGCTCCCTTTTTTTGTTGCGAGAGAAAAAAATTGAGGAAATTGCTCAGGAGAGGCTTCTTTTCTTATTTTTTTTTTTCTCCTCCCCTTTTTTCATGCATAGGCCTCCCCCTTTTTTTGGACCTTTCTTTCTTTTTTTTTTTTTTTGTTGTTGACCTTTTGGAGCAATTTGGGAGAGTGCTTGAAGAGATATATATTTTCTATCTCTTTTGGGATAAAAAGGTTGTCACTCTTGGTGGATATATGCATAAGGGTGGAGCAGCCCCTGTTTTGGGAAGTTAGATCTCAGAGATGGTTAGGCTTTGGTATATGGTTTTTTAGGTATTTGGAAGGGTTTTGGTGTATGGTTGGAAGCCTCTAGTGTGCTACTAACAGCTCGGTTGCAATGGGTCGAAGATGACCTTTCACCAAGACAGAAGGTTGCTTTTATTGAACTCACGTTTTTAATGGTTTGTGGGTCCATATTCTTGAAATGACTCATTATCAACTCGTGTAGTTTTATCATGTTTTTACATGAGTCGACTTGTCATTTTCATATTATTTTTTTTACATATAACAGATATTTCGGCGATAGATGGTGCTCAAAGACCAAGAAGAAGACTCGACAAGCTAATATAGGAGAGGCAAGAATTTGCCAGATTCGAATATAGATAAATACCTTTGGAAAGCTCGATTTGAGGACTTGGTTGGATCTTTGAAATAATTGAGACCAAATGAATTAGTAAGCATACTCTGCGAGGATAGACTGTAGGCGTCAATGTGGGCAAAAGAGACACCCCTGGATGGGTTGAAAGCTCCAGTCCTGAATTGTTGCTTATGATCTTTGAGTCGCTTGGCTTTTCTGGATTTCCCGGCTTTCCATTCTTCCTTGGCTCCCTATCGGTCTTTTTTTATATATGTTTTCACTATTTTTTCATTTTTTTTTGTTTTTGAAGTGCTAAACCTTGGCATCTCGAAGTAGGACTTACTGATTTTTTTTTTTTTTTGAAATCGAGAGTGAACGATGCACTTATCAAGTAGTGATGCATTTTTGAAATGTTAAGAGGGAAGATGAATTTGGAGATGGCAATTAAGAACAATGGTGAGTGGGTTTTGTCTTGTCTTCACATATTTTGGAAAACAAAAAGAAAACACATTAAAAACCCTCTCTCTTTTTTTAGTAGATTAAAGCATTTGACCGAACCCGAAGGCTACCTACGTTCCTCATTTCAAGGCTCAGGTCATCGTAGTTCTTTTCTATCAGAGAAATTTTCAGTTTGCTAATCTTTTTTTTTTTTTTTGATTTTTCAATTTGAAAGAATAGAGATTTTTTTCCTTTTTGTTCAGAGATAACAAAATTCTTTTAATATATATATATATATATATATATATATATATATATATATATATATATATATATATATATATATATCTTTTTTTACGAAAATAAACGATTTTTTTTGGAAGGAAAAGAGAACTAAGTATTACACATGATTTTTTTTATTACAAAACTCTCTCTCTCTCTCTCTCTCTCTCTTTTGCAATATTTGAAATGGGATGTGACCACTATGTACCTCTGGACAATCTTCTCAGGAGAGCAAATGATAGATAATCAATTTTTTTATTTTTCAGCCCCTGCAAAATTGTTAGTGGCACCAAAGGAAAATAACAAAGATCTCAATATGTATAAAAACAAAACTTGATTAAAGGAAAGAAAACTTTTTTTTGGATTTCGATATAAAGCAGTAAAGGGTCTGTCTTTCTGATCATTGGGGATTTTCTCGGCTAATTAGTTTGAATTCTCGAAAGGACAGCACGAGCGAGCGTGACAGCCATTCAGATTAATAAATAGAAATAAAAGCGGGGAATCTATCTATTTCTATTAGTTACAGTTGGTCCTAATCCCCAAAATAAAATGACATAAATAAAGAATATATATATATATTTTTTTTGCTTGGAATAATAAATAAAGCAGAGCAAAAATAAAATAAAACGATAATATGCCTCTATCTTTTTTTTTGTTACCATGCCTGAGATTCTATTTTATTTTATTTTCTTTGATTCACAATGGTACCTCGGAACGAAGTTGCTGCAAGATTTTACGGTTATATGCACAAATATATATATACAAATATATTAAAATGCAATATTTAAACTGTTAAATAAATATAAGCATATTTAGCCAAAAACAAAAGAAAAACTTTTTTTTTCTTTTTTTTTAATAAAAAATGAGTCTAGCCCTCCGTTTTTATTTTATTTAAAATAAAAACAACGCCCCCAGCAGAGTCGCCACTGTGAGTTCCCCGATTTTTGACTTTTCCCCCGCTCGGTAAGGAGAGGGTGATTTTAAAACCTTTTAAGACGCGTGGAATACGTCCGACCTCAATTGTGGACTCAAAATGTGATTAACAGAGTCGCCATCTTTATTTTAAGAAAAAACAAAGAAAAACCAAAAAGTAACCTGATGCGTCCAAAATCTTCTGGATGCACTGGATCAGTCCAGTCTGGATATCTGGCTTTCAACGTATCCAATACTCTCCAAAGTCCAAATCTGCAATAAGATCAACCAACCGTGAACTAGGCATGGGCACTCCCTGCAAAAGCCCTCCGGCGTGAGAATTAGCACAAGAAAGCTAATGAGAATGTATTTTAGCAGAGTTTCGGCTAGAGAGTAGAAATTGCATACCTCTCCCCTTCATTTTCCGGGGCTTTTATAATTTCCGGAGAGCATAACTGCTTTTAACTGTTCATAATTGTCCACTAATGGTCGTGGCATTAATAGCAGGCATATTAACTCCCCCATTAACTCCCCCATTAACCACAACGATCTAAATGGAGATTTTCCCGGACATAACCGTCCTCAACTAGTAACAGCTATTGAATTTGCGAGCACAGCAACTCATGCTCACAACTTACTTCTGCTCGCTGGTTGAGCCCCCAGCTCGCTGACATCTTGCTCGGTGAAGATCGAGACCATGCTCGCTTGCTTTAACGATGACCACAGGCCCGACGTATGGCTTATGACTTGGGCCTATTGGGCCGGGTAGTTCAGTAGCCCCCTACTCCTTGTCCATCGAGTATTCATGCTCGAGGCGAGGAGAAACTCGGAATTCAAAAATATTTCCCAAAGTAATTGAGTCTTTCAACGTACCGAGTTAAACTATGCTCAAGCGGTAATTTTAAATGGACGCTCTCACCCGAAAGACGTTTGGGGAAGCATACCCAAAAGCCCAAGCCGTCAACCGCCGCTTATGGAAGAGACATGCCCATTTCTCAACACCGCATTAAATGTCGCCTCGTAGAAAGTGCCTCGTTACGTAAGCCCTAATGACGAGTGTCCATCAACCGGCGGCTTCACCAGGTACAAAAGGCGGAATACCTCCCTCATTACAGACTTTACCACTCCGAAAACTTACAAAGCTTTGAAAGAACTTATTTTTGCATCTACAACTCCCATTCCAATCCAGTGCCAAGATTCAATCTTCAACAACTCTCCCAGATTCAAGACCGGCATCCCTCAACGAATCAACAGGTACTCTTATGCTTTCATTTCTATTTCTTCATCACATCTTTATCATTTCCGTCTTTGAATTAAGGCTCCTGTAGCGTTCGGCCTTTTTAACCTTTAGCGAACTGTTCAAACGCATAGATTTAGCGCCCCATCTTTTTCAACCCATCTTGCCTCCCACTCTATCTGTCAGCCATTTCAAACCAAACCAAGGGAATCGAGAAATTCGTGATCGGTGCCCTGTTCACCGATCCCACAACCTACTTGCCAAGTGTTTGTAACTTCACTTATATTGTCATGACCACCCCGATCAAGGTTTTAACATACGCTCCTCGATTCCTTTTTCCTGTAGGATGTCTAGCGAAGATACCGTATCAGAAATTGAAGGTCGGAGTTACGATCATGGAGTGCCAGAAGAAATTCCGTCATCCTCGAGTTCAAGCTCTGAGGAAAGCGAGCAAGAAGAGGCCACTCTAATTCCCCGCCAACGAAAACCTTCACAATCAATCGAGCAAGGGACAAGCAGTAGCCATCACAACCCTTCCGAGACTGGGCGAGCAGAAAACCCTCCCTGCTCAAGCAATCAACAGCCTGGGCCAAACCAAAACTCCTCTACTCACATTACTCCATACACTCCTCCCTCGATCAAGTGGGACGACTTGAATTCCGAGGACGAAGTTAGTACTTGGTTTTACTCCTTAGGAATTGACCCCAAATACTACCAAGTCCGTGCCTTCGACTTGGACATTGATAAAAAAGGACATAACTTCTAGGGGGATAACATGGTATTTTACTTTGATTTCTTCTTGGTCGGGCTTCGCCTTCCTCTCGACCCTTTCGTTGTAGAATTCCCAAATGATTCCAACACCCTTCCCTGCGACTTGACCTTAACCACCATAAGATTCCTGATGTCCTTTATAGTAGCCTGCAGGTTGCTCGAGTTCGAACCCGAGATGACCTTGTTTAGGAAATTCTTTCTTTTTTCCTTAGACAAGAAATCTGGGTGCATCACAGGTCGCTCAAACCCAAATTACTTCAAACTCCTCAATGACAGTCCAAATAAAGTGGATGGCTGGGATAGCAAAGCTTTACAGGTCGAATCGAGCATTGGCTGGCCTTTTGCCCCCTATCTTAGCGACTACGGGCTCCCCGAGTATGATAAAAACGCCTACCGAGCCGGTGAACCCCGGATAGCAAGGGCTTTCAGAACACTGCTCAAGGTGAAGGAGGGACGAGATGGCCGAGCTGGTCAGGACTTCGTGCTCGATTGGCGAGCTCTTACCTCAGATTTGACCCTTCTACGACGAGTGGAATCCTCAACCTTCCCCTTGAGGGAATTACACCCCGAGTTACCATTGAACCTGAGCTCCCACATCCTTATTGGGGTACATGCCACGACAAAAATTTTCCCAATGAATGTGATGAGTGTGCTCGAGCTGGAACTCACTGCAGACCTCATTTTTCCCTTACTGGTCTATACTTTAAACTATACTTCTTTATATCAGACTTGCAAACTTTTGCTTTCTTCACATTTTTAATGCTTGTTTCAACTTTTGCATATATGAGGCAATTGACTGATGTCAACAAATTCCTCCACGCCGCCAAGAAAGGCTCGAGCAAGCGAAGCAAACATCTCTCAAACCAACCTGCCACCAATCTTCCAACTGTCTCCTTCAAAGACTACCGGCAGCACCAAACGCCATCAACCCGAAGCGCCATTCCGCAATAATCGCCACACCAACCCCGCCGCATTTAGGGTCGAAATGTGCCCCTCACCGCTTCGTCATCATTGAACCAAGTGAGAGCCCGAGAAGAAACAGACGCCGAACAAACAAGGATGTGCTCGAGGAAGCCACCCCTACTAAACCATCATGGCAGAAGGAAAATTTCCTTATGCCCGATGACCGAGATAAAGCGGTTGCCCTCATCGTTGAGCTCGCGGATGTGCCCAACCTCGACAATATCAACATTTAAAAACGAAGTGGCCGGATTCCAAGCCACCATCGGCCTTGGACGATGAAGCTGCTTCACCATGGTGGCTCGAAAAGAGCAATGATCAAGCGAGCCCGCCTTGATTGGTGAAGGGGATGTGCACACCGAGGTAAAATCCTTCTTCGCAATCTTCCTTCCCTAACACTCCACAACTACTAACTCCTTTTTCTGTAGATGGCAAATAAATCAGTTATGATGTATGGACGCCTGGTTGAAAATCTCAACATCAACGCCGCCCTAACAAAAGAAAAAAACCAGCTAGAGGAGACTGTGGGTCCCAATGAGCACAATAATAAGCTAGAAGAGGGGGGGGTTGAATAGCTTATTAACACTTTAAAACTTTTAAGTAAGTTCCTTGAAAGTTACTTGAAGTTTATGAAGAGTTTCAAGTAGCGGAAGACCTTCAAGAAAATTGTTCTGTGTCCGCCGATAAGGACTACCGAGATTTACAGACATTTAAGTTCTCTTAAATGGATATAATGAACAAGGAAACTAAGCAGCTTCAAGTAATAGACAAACGTAGGAAATAACACAAGTATTTTGAGATGGTTCACATCAGAATGGTGCTACGCCCACCACCAAGGCCAACCTTTGGATTTAAATTGTGCACTATGTTTTCCACTTAGATCAATTACAAAGAATATCCCTACTTGGATCGTGTACAAAATATTGACTTGTGTTTAATTATGGAATTAAATATAAATACAAGGGGTAATTACCAAGGAATTTCGCTCACGTATATCCAGAGCGTATAATCATTTCGAGATCTTCAAAAGTGGGCGATTTGGTGTCGATCTCAGAGATGTAGGCGTAGTAGGGGGATACCGCTTTTATCGCTTTTCATCGTTCAGACTTAAAAGTCTTCCTCGCTGAAAAAGTTGCTTTCGGCGGCTTGACATGTCGAATGACTTGGATTAATTCAAATAATATATAGAAATAAGTTTGAATTAATCCAGCTTTTTATGTCAAGAGGACACGAGAAGCGATCAGTGACACGAGGTCTACCGATCTTAAGCTTTGAGCAGTGTCTTCCTAAGGAAGCCGAGAGTGGTCTTCCGAACCCGAAAAAAGAGTCCTACAAAACTATACAAGGCAAAGTTCTATACACGCAGTTTTTCACGCTTAATCGACACGCGTTCGATTAGCCATCAAGTATAAAACTAATGTAATGTATCGATCGATATAAATTTAACATAAGAATCAACAGAGACGATCAATTCCATTCGGGCCGAGCTAAAGTCTTCCGAGGAGAGCCTCACCAGCAAAGTTACTGAACTCTCTCAGCTTGAAGCAGAGAAGAAAACTCTGGAGTCCCATTTAAACTTTTCGAAAAAGTTTGAGGAGACAACTTTGAACAACAAAGCCGGGGTCCGCAAGGATCTTCTAGCTTGCCAAACCGAACTGGAGGGGGCCCATACCAAAATTGCCGAGCTGGAGCAAAGACTGAAGGCAGCCAACTCCCTCCCGAGTGAGGAGTAAAAGCAAGCTGTTATCGATGACTTTAAAGATTCTGAAGAACTTGCTCCTTGGTGGAAAGTAAAACATACCCCTTCTTCCTTCAGGGCGTCAATCACGTGCTAAGGCAGCTTGCGTGCAGTGGGCTGGAGGTTAGGCCTGAATTGCTAGCCGAATGGGGCACCAACCCAGTTTTTTGTTCTTCTGCCCGATCTGGACACGCCCTCGTCCCCTATACCGAAGATGAACTTGATTCTCTAGCTGAAGCTGACGCGGAAAAGAACCTTCATCCATGGGCTCTTCCTCCTGTTGCCGAAAACAACGTAAGCGAGCTTATGACTCAGATCTGGAAGTCTCAAGCGTCACTAGCAACAGATGAAAGTGCCTCCAACCAGGCCGAAAATGATGAAGTAACCATTCTCAACGCTGTCCCAGGAGAAACAACCGACCAGGACCCACCAATCCACAGCAACACTGCACCAAGTGCATGAAATTGTTTTTTGGTCTGTGCGCCCTAAGTTCCAAACAATATACAATTGTCTGTAATATTTCGTCACTCGTTTTCTTTGCTTATTTCATGAATGCTTTTACTTTGTTGTGCCTGATTGCCTTCCAACTAGGAATTACTCAACTCTGAATGTTCAACTCCTCCCTCGAGCAAAGACAACCTTTGCTAGTGAGAAATTACTAAACAATCCCCACTCGAACACCAACTCTTTTCATGAGCATAAAGCACTTTATGCTCAGAAAAGAGAATAATCGAGAACGCAGGGAAATTACTATCTCAAACACCAACTCTTCTCGCGAGCATAAACAACTTACACTCGCGAAAGAGAATAATCGAGATAGACAACAATTCAGCTCGAACACCAACCCTTTGCACGAGCACAAACAAATCGTGCCTGCGAAAGAGAATAATCGAGAAAAACAACCAAAGTAACTAACTCAAACACCAACTTTCAAACTGAAATTGAAAGCATAATTGAGATTCACCATTATCATTTGCCACAAAAAAGAAATGATCAATGAATTACATACTGCCGGCGCCAATCACCAATAATATTTCTTCAAGTGATCTGTATGCCATGGATGTTTCACTGCCTCCGCCCTCTCGCTCGTAACATATACGTCAGTCCCAATGAGCACAATAATAAGCTAGAAGGGGGGGGGGTTGAATAGCTTATTAACACTTTAAAACTTTTAAGTAAGTTCCTTGAAAGTTACTTGAAGATTATGAAGAGTTTCAAGTAGCGGAAGACCTTCAAGAAAATTGTTCCAGTGCTCACGATAAGGACTACCTAGACCTTTTACGATTACTTAAGTTCTCAATGAAATGGATATAATGAACAAGGAAACTATGCGTTCAAGTAATAGACAAACAAGGAAATAACACAAGTATTTTGAGATGGTTCACACCGTAAATAGTGCTACGGCCCACCACCAAGGCAATAACCTTGGATTTAAATTGTGCACTATGTTTTCCACTTAGATCAATTACAAAGAATATCCCTAATGGATCGTGTACAAAATATTGACTTGTGTTTGTCTATGGAATTAAATATCGTCAAATACAAGATATTTAATTGCAGGTAAGTATAGTTAATGGAAGTAAACAACAAGAAGAATAAAACAATAAATGTTGAAGAGCAGCTTGTTGTTGACGAGGACTTCTAGATTCTGCTGAGGATCTATTGAATGCACTGAAAAAAGACTTGGAGTTGTATAGATTCTAGAGCAATTCTTTAAGTGTTCGATTGATTCTCGCATGAGACTTCAAAAGAACTGCTTGAGAGACGAAGGCTTCAACAAATTTCTATTCATAAATGCATTAAATGCATGGGGTCAACAACATGAATTTCGCCGGCTGTATATCCTGAAAGCGTATA
>JABEVN020000546.1:0-30239 GCA_013146195.2 Codonopsis lanceolata | reverse complement strand
CTCGCAGTATCAGTATGTTTGTCTTCTTGTTTTCTTTGATTGATTAATGAGCATGTTTACTTAGTTTATAAATGTTTTAGAAATTCATAAGTCATTCGTGGAGCTCTTAACATGTTTAGAATCATGTATACTTGTTTGTTGAATCGCCTGGCTCGATTGCTTGATTCGCCTTAGCGATTTTCCTCGCTGTTGTCGGTATTGCTTCTATTTCGACGTGCGAAGTGTTGAGTTCTTGGTTTTGTATTCAGGTCATAACCATATTGAAAAGCCTTTTTCATGTCCAAGTTATCCTAGTTCGATTGATGTTTGATTGGTGTTTGATGCTAACCATTCGCCATGTGATTCGAGCCTTGTTCTACCTTGTTCCCAGCTTGTTGTTCTAAAAGCTTCCCGACTTGTTTTGAGTTGGGCTAGACCTTAGAATGGTTGCCCCATGAGTTTGGGACCATTTAGGACATGTTTAGACCATGTTTCAGGTTCAGGCTCAGCGCGCCTGCACTTGTGAGGCGCCCGCCCTGCCTCCCGGGAGGAATTACAAAATGAACAAATCAGGAGATGGACTGCAGGTTGGCGCCCGCGGAGATGTTGAGCGCCCGCCTCCTTCGAGGATTTTCCTATTGTTCGAAGTTGAACGACTTTTATACCCAAACCCCCTATCTAAACCTTTCCTAAACCTCCCTAACCCTCCTCACTTAAGTCCTTACATCCCTAACTAGTTTTAATGATGGATTAAGAGAGCTCTAATGATCATTAAGCCACAAAATCAGATTTTTAAAGAGACCACATTGGCTTGACACATGTCCCACTCAAATTCTAGGCCAATATAAGCCTTGTAATCAGATTTTGACCTTCATTTCTCTCCTTCACTCTCCAAAAACTGAGATTCATCCTCTCTCAAGCTCTCCCATGGCTTCTTGAAGCTTTGGTCTTGGTCTTCCCTCATCCATTCCTCCATTGCTCAAGCTACCTTCATCAAAAGTGTGGAGCTCGAAGAGAAGATCGTTTTCAACCGATTAGTTTCTTTCTTTGCTTTCTTTGGTGTTGAACACTAGTAAGTTACTCTTCTTCTTCTTCTATTTAGTTCTCATTGACCCTAAGGAAACAAAGCCTATGGTGATTGAGGTCAATGAGGACACATAATTGCTTCCTATGCCTTCTATTTGTATTTTGAAAGAATGAACTTGCTAGGAGCATGTATAGGATGATTTCTTGCCTATGGAAGGTTATAAAACTCTTTCATCTTGTCTATTTAAGGTTTTGATCATGTTAGAAAGATGTATTATATATGTTGCTTGAATGAGTGCAATATGTGAATGCCCTAATTTGAGCCTACATTATATGTTGTTAAGTTGTTATGTGTTCTATCCTCAATATTGGACTCTATGATGAACATGAATTTCATTGCTATGCCTTGGTGAATTTACAACCTTATTGAACCTAGAAATGACCTAGGTTGGATTATGAAGCACATAGCTTCAATTTCTCCAAAATTGGGAATTTAGAGAAAAGACTCAACGGAGTCGACTCTAGGGAAGATTTGAACATGTTAAACTCTAATTTCAATCCCTACGAAGTTTGGACACCGTTTGGTCAAGTTTACTCAATTTTAAGTTGAGTTTAATTATGTGCATTTGAACCCGTTATGATTATTTGGTTATGAGCAATTGATTGCCTTGACATGATTTATTGTAGAGATTTATACCCTACTTGGTCGGTCGAGTTCGCTCTTGTCGAATTCGATCATTATTTGGTCTTAACGAGTAAACATCTACTTGTGCATTGCATTAAGTCCAGGGCACTATTTGGTTTGATTTTTATGTCGGGGTAGGCGATGTATAGCCTTCACGAATAGAGAGATTCGTGCTCGCTATGGATCGCCGTACACGGGACCTCACACACCCTCCATTGTAGGCCGCAATGGGAAGTAGCCCCTTTGCCGTAACAATACGCAAGCGCCACGTGCGCACCTATTTGCTCGCCGGCGGAGAGGCGGAGTTCGGTATATCGATGCGAAGTCACGAGCATCGTAGTCACGATATTGGGTTAACAAACTATTTTGCAGGAGCTACGAAGCGGCCGTGACTATATCATATCCTACTTGTATGGTTTATTTTCCCGCACTTATGTGAATAATGTGCTAAGTGCTATATGATGATCATGTACCATAATTGAGATAAATGTCATGCTATAACATGAACATGCATTGTAGTAACTTACTAAGTCTTTCGACTTACCCTATTTGTTTGTTTTGTTTCCTTAGATCCGAGCCGAGGAGACGGTCCGAGATAGACTCGCTTTATTCACGCTTGGTCGTTTGTGAGCAAGGTTGCTCTTTTGGACTTTTGTTATTAGTCTTTTATTTATATTTGTCCCCTTTTATTTTGGAAAGGACGTTGGGAAGCAAGTCAAATAGACTTGACTTGGGGTTTTTGTTGTTGTAGTAAACTTAATGGTTTAACACTTGTAATCTTTTGTATGCCGACTTACATGTCGAGCCTGTTTATATGTTTATGGTTCGCTACAGTTTCTTCCGCTAAAGCTCGTTTAATTATTATTGTTGTTGTTGTCTCCGGCATGTTGTGGCCGTTGAGGTTTTATAAGCATGTGTTAATATTGTAGGAGTAGTTGTTGGGTTCCGGCTGTAACGTCGCCGATGACTTGTTTATTTTAAGTTGTTTTTCCGGCCAAGTGTAGCCGAGTTGTTATTCGTATGCGATGTTGCGCCACATGAATTTTATAACCCTACTTGTGCATGCTTGTGTAACTTGTCTATTTGGACGGCACGACTCGGGATCTCGCATTGGGGTCCGGGTTGGGTCGTCACATTAAGCATCACCAGAGGCATTATTGTCCAAGCCTCCACGATCAGAGGTACCATTATTATAGCCCCGGACAACACTATGAAAATATTTTAAAGCCTTTCAAGGCATTAATAGTAATATTAAGCGTTAGTAATGTTTATATCCCCTCCAACCTTTACAAAACATATTAGTTATGCAAACTATTTTTGTAAATTGAACCATAAGAAGTAAAAAGCCACCAACTCTTTGTTATAAATACATTAAATATGTTCAACTATTGTTAGGAACACTGGTTGCTACTATGGAGCTTTAAATAATCACTTGAAGATAATATTTAAAATCTTCAACCAACGCTTGAATTTTGAAGGGAATGCAAACAAATTGAGAGGTGGAAAGAGACACTAAAATTTATATGCATTAGAAGACGCCTCAAACTTTTGGTAAAAACATAAGTACAAGATGTGAAACAATAATAATGTACAGTTATGGGAACCATTAATGTCAGTAGCTTAAAATAACGATCTTCCTTGTACATAGAAATTACTATAAAACCTTATTCCAAGATGTAAATAAATAAACAAAAGAAAAGGCTCCATCACATAGGCCCTGGAAATTAGGTGGGTTGATTCGTTGAATGGGTAATGGGTTAAAGCTAGTCGAAACCCATTAAAACTCAAATATCAAACGGGTTGAAATGGGTTGGGTCGCGTCGTGTTGAAACGGTAACAGAGTTAAAAACGGGTCGACCGGTCTCAATCCAATATTTTCCCCAAAAAAAAAAACATAAATTTATAGCATTAAAAGTCGCCGATCGAAATGGGTAATGGATCCGACCCATTTTAACTCGACCCAACCCAATCCGTTAATATTATTAGGTCGAAACGGGTTACCCGCTTGACCCAAAAATATTAATGGGTTGGATTGTATGGGTTAATGGGTAATGGGTTACAATTGTCCAGCCTAATCACACATTTTAGACCTAGCGCTTTATAACTCAAATAAATAAGGGCCGAATTGCTCAAACCCACCTAATTCAACCCGACTCATTTTAACCTATTTGATATTTTTGGCTCTAATGAGTTTTGACTTATTTCAACTCATTACCTGGCTCAACCTACCCAACCCACCCAATTATTTGGCCTATTGAATATGAATGTATTTTATGAGATTAAAAAAAGTCAAATGATGGATTCTCTACTAGGATTAATAAAAATTCAAAGTATTTCGTACACTCTTGTCGCCTCTAAGTGAAAAGGAGCGCATTGATTTATTTATTAATGTAAATTTGACTGGTTTTTTAATGAATTTTTAACAATTTTTAAAAATATAGTTAAACTCGTGTCAAATATCTATCTGAAAATTGGTGAAAGTGTCACGACCCGACCCGGACTCCAATGCGGAATCCCAAGGTCGTGCCGTCAAGACAAGATAAAAGACGGAGAAGCACCCGCTAAGCGTAGTGGTGCGAGTCAAGAGTTGAACCCACAACTCTAAACAGAATGTAAAGCCATAACGGCAAACCGAATATACCACCAAAACTAAAATCTGAAGCTTAATCATAAGTGGGACCAAAGCCTATAATTATAAACTAAGGAATACAAAATTTGGCCGAGGACGACTATCTCTCTAACAAATCTCGACTCGCGTGGTGGCGCAACATTGCGCACGGACAACAAACCATCGGCAACCTAAGGCCGGTGATGCATCAAGAACCCAACCTGATAAACAACAACTCTACGGCTAAAACATGCCGGAGGAACAGTTCAACTAAAGGAATAAGGGATTTAAATACTAATAACTAAACCAAGGACTCACGACTAAAATTGTCGGAGATAGCAATAACCATAACACGATACTAGAATAAGCGAGCTAAAACTTTGCTCGGGAAGATGACATAATAACTTCTAAATAAATACAACAAATCAAAACCAACAAGTCGGCTCCCAAAATAACGACGATAAAATACTAACATAACTACCCAAGTAAAGTTTACATAACTTCACATCCGTGTCTCACAAGATAATAAATACAATAATACTAATAAACCCAAGCTATCGCCCGGAAGACCACCTGTTATCGATCAAGCGCCCGAAGCTTCAACGCTGCACTATCGAGCTTATGCAAAAAACTAAGGAAAACAAACACACGAAATGAGTCATAATGACCCAGTAAGTTACTAAATGCAATGTATGGCATAGCATGGCGTGGCATGGTATAATGCACAAGCATATATAAAATCATGGCATCTTAATCGTATACCAACAATAAAACTGTATTAAGTCATCGAGTAGCATAAACTTCATAAATCACATAGCACATTATTTTTCATATAAGTGCTCATAGTAAGCCACATAAGGGATAGAGAAGATACCCAAATAGCTCCGTTGTGTTGCTCCCCGCAATACACAATGTTACTAGTTCGTGCCACCGATGTTTTGTGAATTATCGACTTTCATCGAAGTTTTACTCGATATCATTAGCAAGCCAATGCGGCACTTATTGATACGGCAAAGGGGCTACTTCCCCACCGCATGCCCACAAAGGTGTGGTGGAGTCCCGTACAATGCGGCGATCCATAGCATAGCACGAATCCCATAATTGTGAAGGCGATGCATCGTCCCCACCGACTTGATAAACAAAACCAATTAATGCCACCGGACTTCAATGCAATGCACAAGTAGATATTTACTCATGCTCAACAAGAACCAAGACCGATCATAGCGGACATATCAAATCATGTAGGACATAAAGTTCTACACACCAAATTAACAATGCACATATTGTATACACTTAACAAATCCAACCAACCTATCCGTTTAGTCCAAGAACCACTTATTGAGGTATTCATAACCCTCAAGTCACAACCCAATCAAACGTAGCATATAAGCTCAAGAAATCACAATGTGAGGTCTACTATAACCCTCTACTCGAGATCAAACCAAAGACTATCATTTAGTCTAAAAACAATCATAAATCCATACTTAGCATTTATCCTCACTTAAAGGTACACCGGACTTCAACCATAGTCCCAATGGTCATATATGTTCGACTTCTTCAAAGTCAATCTCACGGGTATCAAAACTAAGCCGTAGTCATAACCTCGCAAGTGCTTTCATGTGCACGCGACCCAATTCCTAAAAGAGAACTCATTCAAATAATTATTTCTTAAAGTAATACGAGATCGTTGATCTCTAATGCTCGTGCTCTAACGAGCACGCTCTAATTAAATCCCCAATAAGCATCTATATTATGGGTGTCACAAATGGGACACAATCGAGATGCTCGGTACTACAATCAAAACCCAACCCGAACATCAAGGATTTTAACCTAAGGCTCACCAACATATTATTGACCTTACAACGACTCCATGAGTCTTAATTCTACATTTCACTCTTCATGGGTTTCATAAATCCACTGCTTAACACTCTAATCAAACATACAATAAAATCCCAAAATTCATTCGGGCATGATTCCCAAGCCTAACAACCCAAGGACTCATTATAATCATAGTCAAACGAAACCCAAATGTTGTAGGATTTCAACAAGTTCAACACAATATTGAACCTATTACGACTCGTGAGTCTAAATACTAAGTTTCATTCTTAAACCTTTCATCAATATCAACATTAACACCCACTTCAAATAACAACAATTTCTCCAATAATTTGGGGTTGATTCTCAAGCCCTAAAATTCATAACAAAATCCCAACATAAATCATAAACCCATTTCATAAATCACTTAATTTCAATTAAATGGTCATACTCATGATATCTAGTGAGATCACACATCCAAAGCCCCAAACTTAGGCATACTTTCATAATAAACCAAATAGAATGTAAACATGATTTCTAGCATGCTCACAATCCTAGAACATAAGATGAAGAGTAACAATATACTTTCAACAATCATAGAAGTCATCCTACAAATGCTCCTAACAAGTTCACATGCTCAAATCACAAGTGAAAAATCACACAAAGCAAGTATGTGTACTCATTGACCTCAAATAGCATAGAGTTTGTTTTCCTTAGGATCAATGAGTACAAAATCAAAAGAAGAAGAAGTAGCTTACTTGTATTCTACACCCAAGAAAGCAAATGGAAAGATTGATCGGTTGGAAATGTTCTACTCTTCAAGCTCTACTCTTCTATGGTGGTGGCTTGAGCAATGGAAGAAGAGATGAGAGAAGACCAAGAGGAAAGCTTCAAGAAGCCATGGAAACTCTCAAGAAGAACTCTCTCTCTCTCGTTTTATTTTTGGAAGGGCTTACAAGCTTACAGAAATGAGGAGTCTCAAGGCCGATTTGTGAAGGCTATTTGTGGTGTTAATGAAGTCACAAGCAAGTGAGTGGGACAAGTGTCAACATGATGTGGTTGATAAATATCTGATTTTGGTAGCTTAATTAATCACTAAAGGTCTCTAAATCCACCCTTAAAACTAGTTAGAGATGATAGGTATAAGTAAGGAGGGTTAGAGAGGTTTAAGTGAGGTTTAGAAAAGGTTTAGAATAGGGGTTTTTGAATAGGGTGCAAGATGGGTCTGTAAAATCTCAAAAAACAAAGAAAGGGAAAAATTCCGTAGGTGTCTCTCGATGTTGAGGCGGGCGCCTCACTCCAAGTGGGCGCGGGCGCTTCGGGAGCTGCTCATGATCATTTTGCAATGCTCCCAAAGATGTGCCCGCGAGACCCCGCGGGATCGATCGAATTGATGCGAAGCGCATCGCTCCGACCCTCGAACTTGGTCTAAACATGTCCTAAATGGTCCCAAACTCATGGGACAACCATTCTAAGGTCTAACCCAACTCAAAACAAGTTGGAAACACACCGAACAACATCCGAACAACTCGGAGCGAAACCGGGAGGAGGTGCAACAACGTGCAACCGAACGACGATGAACTCGTCCAATCCAGCAATGAAAGGAGACTTTTAAGGCAAGTATAAGGGCTAATGAAGAAGCTTAAATACTTCTAGGAAGTTGAATAATAAAATAGGGAAATAAGAATTCCAAAGGAGAGACGATTACACGACTCAATCCCCGAACTACGCGATAGAGACGAACGCTATCTCCAAAGCATCCAAATCATCAATAGACTTAAGGAACACCTCCGAATTGAATTCTAATGCATCTAAACATGTTAATAAACCATAATATAAAGGTCTAGGACCAAACCGAGGTCACGAACGCAAAATGCAAGCAAACTCTCAATCGCGCCGCATTCCGACTATCGTCGAGTCACGACTTGTGACTTTAGCAAGTCAACAACTATATGGCATCTTTTAATAGTGTTTTGATCTTAATGTGGTCTCTCATACATATCTATACCCTCTCGTAAACCAAACAAACAGTCGACAAAGGAAGAATTACGATTATGGCACGCAAACCGAGCTAACGAAGGAGCGGGGTGTTACAACCTCACTTTGTGATTTATTGAGCTATAAGCTATTCTTGAATTGGTGATGACTTGAGGATTTTGAATAACTCAATATGTGGTTCTTGAACTAAACTTACAAGTTAGTTGAACATGTTAAGGGTGTACATTTATGTGCATTGTTTATTGGTTTTTGTACATTATGACCTACTTGATTTGACATCTTGATTTGAGTCCACCATGCCTTTGTCAAAGTGAGCCTAAGAATGGACGATTCATTATAGCCTTGAAACATTCGCTATGAATCGCCGCATTGGTACCCTTTCTCCTCACTATATGGCCAATAGTGGGATGTGGTCTCGATTAGCGCCACCTAGCACGATATTGAGCTCTCTCATCCTGTGGTTGGATGAATGTAACAGGTACTCATTAAGAAACCGATGAGTTGTGATCATTTGAGGATTGAAACCCAGATTATGATCATTTGAGGTTGGACCCATGGTTTAAATATTGAGGGCTAGGCCCGATTCTCAGTTATACGTGTTTACGTATGAGCATTTATGTGAAAGATAATATGCTATATGGCTTATGTGAGTTTATGTGCTTTGATAACTAAGTACATATTTATTGTTGGTATACTAGTATGATACCATGACTTTTATATATGCTTGTGCATTATGCCATGCCATGCCATGCTATGCCGCACTATTGCATTTAGTAACTTATGGGTCATTATGACTCACTCCTGCATTTGTTTTCCTTAGTTTGTGCAAGGAGTTTCAAGGCGTGCTACGGGTGCGTGTTTGATAACATGTGGTCTTCCTGCGATAGCTTGGAGTTATTATTATTATTGTATTTATTATCTTGTGAGACACGGATGTAAAGTTATGTAAACTTTACTTGGGTAGTTATGTTAGTATTTTATTATCGTTTATTTTGGGTGCCGACTTGTTTGGTCGAGCTATTGTATTTAATTAGAAGTTTATTTGTCTTTCCGAGCAAGGTTTTAGCTCGCATGTTCTAGTATTGTGTTATTTCTATCTCCGACAACTTTAGTCGAGACATTGGTTTAGTTGTTAGTGTTTAATCTCTTATTCTTCTAGTTGATTTGTCCTCCTGCATGTTATAGCCGTTGAGTGGTTGTTTATCGTTGGTATTTTGTGATTCGCCGCCGGCTTTTAGGTTTGCCGGGGATGGTTTTGTTGCCTGCGCAATGTTGGCCACGCGAGTCATAGATTTGTCGAGAGATAGTTATCTCTCTCTCAGCCTTTGCGTTCCTTTGTTAGGGATTAAAGGCTTGGGTTCCACTTATGATTTGCTTCATGATTTTAGTAGTTTTTAGTTGTTCCATTGCCGTTATGGCTTTACCTTCCTATTCGAGCTTGATGGCTCATCTTTTGACTCGTACCATTATGCTTAGCGGTGCTTGTCCGTCTTTTAGTCTGTCTTAACGGCACGACCTTGGGATTCCGCATTGGAGTCCGGGTCGAGTTGTTACAATAAATGTTGTAGCTTTTTTTAATGAACTTGATCGACCTACTTACAATTGTAATGTTGTAGCTATGAAAGTATTAGATTACTAACATGAGGATTGTGAAAGAAACAAAGCCATCAAAACCAAATACCTAATTAACATTGTCAAGCGGCTTGTATCAAACTTTGTTTCAAATTATTCTAGGCTTTGAATCAAAACAAATTTGTGGGGATTAACCACTTTGTGGTAGAGTAGAAACTAGAATAATTGTTTTCCAGTATTGACATCCAAAAAGATTTCTGGGTTGCAGAAAAAAATTCTTGTATTCCTAAATGCCAATTGGAAGACCAAATGTCATAAATAGTATTGAGGTAAAATGCAAGTGTAAGGTTTTGAATGGCCAAAAGACTTCAGTGAAATTTCATGGTTCCGAGTTCTCAAAAAGACCATGAAAAAAGCACAACTCTAACGGATCAAAATTGAGAGACAAATCGAAAAGTTTGAATGAAGGGAATCGACAAATCTATACCATAGATACATTATAATTGGACGTGGTGGGAACTTAGCCATGGCAAAATTACAATGGGCCTTTGCCCCTCCATGTGCCCAAAATTGACTTCACAACCTTGAAGCAGTGGTACATCGTAATTACTTTGGAAAGACAAAGAATACATGCCTACAAGAAAAAATAACTCCAGCCCAAGACTTTTCTAAACAGAAGTCGTGATACCATGTATAATTACCAACTCATATGTCGGATAGGGCCCAACAATGAGCATTGAGCCTAACTACGAGTTAGAACAAACTCAATAATTCCATGACAATATACTCCAAGGTATTGGAAGAAGGTAGCCATCATTTGATTGAGAACTTTAAATTTAGAGCAAGTATTTCTTTTTTAAAAAAAATGTTCTCTTCTCTTTTTGGCTAGTTAGTTATTTTCATTTATTTCTTTGGTAGCATGCACCATGTAATCAATATTCCAAAGCTGCCATGGAAAATTCATACAGGTGAATGAATTGAAGAGAAAATTTTGAGGAAATTCCACAATTACATGGAAAAATCATTACAATAACCAAAGCTGCCATGCAAATTATCAATCAATCAAATCTTCATAAGGAAAAAAATCTGAGATTCACCGAATAACATAGATTTTTATCCGAAGGAAACTTACCTAAGAATACCTTGTATCTAGAGAGAAAAAAACTATAGAAAGCTAAGTAGAGATCGATTTAAATGGCTTGGGTGTGCAATCAGATTAACTGTGGACGAAAGGCAAGAATTATAGCACTTAAATCAGTCTAATATGCCTCAATTACAATAATGAATTGAAAAAATTCAATCAAGAAGTAAGTGATACCTGTCTTAGGGAAAATCTCCAATCTGATAAACGCTTGAACAGAGGTGATTCAAGATTTTCTGTTCATATGTTGCATTCTCTGAGCGAACTGCAAAAATAGAAAATGTTGCAAAGTGTTCAATAAAAAGATATTGCAAAAAATAAAGTGATTTCATAGAAATATATCAGTCAGAAAATCTACCACAAAGAAAGCTCCATAAACGGTGTTAGATAAAAATGATTTTGATATATGGATATATCTGATAAGGATTCACTTCGCCCTCTAACAAGGCAGCAGCTTTGATGAGTTTGAGAAGAAAGAAAACAATAACCCTCTTAGGGCAAACCATGAATTATATAGAACCTTCAACGGCGGAGATTAAAAGATAATCAATGCCACAAATCAATGTATCAGATATTTCTGTTTACGTGTTATATTGCAGAAATTTATACAAACAGAAATATTTTGTGCACGAATCCCGAAACAACTTTGGCAGTTTCAAATATCATACCGAGAAAACCGGAATTGGTAATATCGAATGTGTTCCATTCGGAACTAAAACTTCTAAATCACTCTAGTATACTATTGGTAATAGCATGTAAATTCGCTTATATTGCTAGTAGCTAACTCAAGTGTAAGTACCAACAACCTATCTATCAGACTCTAATAAACTCGAATTTTGCTACTTCTAACAACAAATTCACATGTTCAATCATTGATAAAATCGCTATTTGCGGTAGAAAATTAAAAAATGAGTATAATTTGGGAAATACTTTTCAATCCCATGAAGTCTTTAGGTTTCATTCCCTATACCAACAAGGGGTCACTTTGATAAGTAGGGAGATTAGTTTCAAGGGGTCGCTTTGATAATTAGGGAGATTATTTTCAATAGGCCAAATTACAAATTTCCCCCAAAATATACACTCAATTACATAATAACAATGATAACCAAATTACATAATAACAATAATAATTACATAATAACAATGATAACTAGCATATTAAGCGTGAAATGTAAATAAAATGAATACATATACAAATAAAGACCGCAGGCATCTAACATCTCTAAAGCCGAACAGTGTGTATCAGCCCGTGGGCACGGGCACTATGGACCGGACATAGGCGGGTACTACGGGCTATACGTAGGCAAGTTAATGACTCAACAAAACCAACAACCGAAATTAGTTAGATACAAAGAGAAATACGATAATTTGCCCATATGAAGTAATTACGTAACCAGAGGTCGGTTGTTTAAGCATCACCAGAGGCACTATTGTCCAAGCTTCCACGATCAGAGGTACCATTATTATAGCCCCGAACAACACTATGAAAATATTTTATAGCCTTTCAAGGCATTAATAGTAATATTAAGCGTTAGTAATGTTTATATCCCCTCAAACCTTTACAAAACATATTAGTTTTGCAAACTATTTTTGTAAATTGAACCATAAGAAGTAAAAAGCCACCAACTCTTTGTTAGAAATACATTAAATATGTGGCAGCCCGACCTGGACTCCAATGCGGAATCCTAAGATCATGCCACCAAGACAAGCTAAGAGACAGACACGCACCTGCTAAGCAAAATGGTGCGAGTCAAAAGATGAGCCATCAAGCTCGAACAGGAAGGTAAAGCCATAACGACAATACAGAACAACTAAAAACTAAAATCTGCGGAAGCAAATCATAAGTGGAAGCCAAGCCTTTAATCCTAAACAAAGGAACGCAAGGCTGAGAGATAACTATCTCTCGACAAATCTACGACGCGCGTGACGCAACATTGCGCAAAGACAACAACCATCGGCAACCAAAGGCCGGCAAAGCAACAAGAACCCAACCTGATAAACAACCACTCAACGGCTAAAACATGCCGGAGGGACAATTCAACTAAAAGAATAAGAGATTTAAATACTAACAACTAAACCAAGGACTCACGACTAAAATTGTCGGAGATAGAAATAACAATAACACAATACTAGAACATGCGAGCCAAAACCTTGCTCGGAAAGACAACATAATAAACTTCTAAATAAATACAACAGCTCGACCAAACAAGTCGGCTCCCAAAATAAAGCTATAATAAAATACTAACATAACTACCCAAGTAAAGTTTACATAACTTTACATCCGTGTCTCACAAGATAATAAATACAATAATAATAATAACTCCAAGCTATTGCCCTAAGACCACCTCGCTATCCAACAAGCACCGGCCGCAACGCCGCACTAACGAGCATCGCAAAAACTAAGGAAAACAAACGCACGAAATGAGTCATAATGACCCAGTAAGTTACTAAATGCAATTGTATGGCATAGCATGGCGTGGCATGGCATAATGCACAAGCATGTATAAAATCATGGCATCTTAATCGTATACCAACAATAAACTTGTATTAAGTCATCAAGTAACATAGACTTCATAAACCACATAGCACGTTATCTTTCATATAAGTGCTTATAGTAAGCCACATAAGGGATAGAGAAGATACCCAAATAGTGCCGTTGTGCTGCTCCTGCAATACACATTAGTAACCGGGTTGTACCATCGATGCTCGTGATTACATCGACATACTGAGCGGCTACACCGCAATGGCAGCCCTTTCTCAGTCTAGCTTAGCATAATCCACTCGCTCTATTGGTTACGAGATGGGCTAACTTCCCCACTGGGGCCAACAAGGGAGGGTGTGTGAGGTCCCGTGCACGGCGATCCATAGCGAATACACGAATCTTACGATTCGTATAGGCGATGTATCGTCCTACCCTGACATAAAAACCAATCCAAATATTGCCAGCTGGACTTACATGCAATGCACAAGTAGATATTTACTCGCATGCTCAAACAAGAACCAAGACCGACAAGAGCGGACTTATCAAATTAAGTAGGACATAAATCTCTACACACCAATTTAACAATGCACATATTTGCATATACTTAACAAATCCTACCAACTTACAAGTTTAGTCAAAGAACCACATAATGAGGTACTCATAATCCTCAAGTCATCACCCAATCAAAAGTAGCATAAGCTTAAGAAATCACAACATGAGGTCTACCATAGTCCTCTACTCGAGATTCAACCAAAGACTATTACTTAGTCTAAGAACAATCATAAATCAAGACTTAGCATTTTAGCTTCACTTAAAGGTACACCGGACTCAACCATAGTCCCAATCGTCATATATACTCGACTTCCTCAAAGCCAATCTCAAGGATATCAAAACTAACCCGTAGTCATAACCTTGCAAGTGCTTTCACGTGCACGCGCCCAAGTTCCCTAAGAGAGAGAACCCATTCAAGTTATTATTTCTTAAAGATATACGAGATCATAGGTTGGTCTCTAATGCTCCGTTCTCTAATGACCACGCTCTAAATAAATCCCCAATAAGCCTCTATATTGTGGGTGTCACAAATGGTACATAATTCAAGATGCTCGGGTACTCACAATCAAAACCAACCCAATCCGAACATCGTAGGATTTCAACCTAAGGCTCACTAACATCTTATTGAACCTAAAATGATTCCATTGAGTCTCAATATCGCATCTCATTAAATACATATTTCATACATCCCCAAATTAACACACCATTCAAGTTTATAACAAATTCCCAAAATCATTCGGGTTTGATTCCAGAACCTTAAAATCCATAAATATTTATCATAATCTTATACCCATTTTATTAATCACAAAATCTCAATTAAATGACCCTACTCATGATATTTAGTAAGCTCACACATCCAAAGCCCCAATCATAGGCATACTTCCATAATAAACCCAAATAACATGTGGACATGATTTCTAGCATGCTCATAATCCTAGAAACACAAGATGAAGATTAATCACATACTTCAACAATCATAGAAGCCATTCTACAAATGCTCCTAACAAGTTCATATTTCCAAAAATCCCCAAAATAGGCATACAAAGCATATCAAGTGTTCATTGCCCACAAATAGCACATAAGTTGTTTTCCTTAGGGCCAATGAACCAAAATAAAAAGAAGGTAACTTACTTAGCTTGAGTGAAAACTCAAGAAAAACAAAATCCGAACGGTGAAGTTGTTCCACTCGTCGAGGACATCAAGAATCTGAAGTTTGGCGGCAATCGGACGGTCGGATCTTCGTAGATCGGAGAAGGAAGAACTAGGGCTCCAATGTCTCCTCGTAGTCTCTCTCTCTCTCTAACTCACGTATTGTGGAGGAAGAAATGAAGGAGGAAATGACTGATAATGGTTGGGGGTTTGTGGTTATAACACTCACAAATAAAGAGGGTAGAATAGACATTGCATTGGTACACTTAGTGAATGTTTAAGGTTAATCACAACTTAGATTAGGCTAATGATGCTCAATAAAATCAACCCAACATATTAGGACTCATTTAGGAGTAATAAGGCTCTAATACAAGTGGTTAAAGTCACTAATGATAGAGGTTTAGTAAGGGTACAATCGTAATCAACCGAAGTTGCAGAAAATCCTCGTTTTGCTGGAAATCACCTCTGTTCGGTTGTGGAGGCCGAACCTCCTTCATAATGTTCGGTTCTTGGGGCCGAACAATGCCCAAGATGTTCGGTTGGCATGGTGGAACAATTCCTCAGGCCATATGTTAGGTCAAACAGTTCCCAGATTTGCACGTATAACGCATATAAGACATAAACAACTCAAAGAAGCAATGGAATGAGTACCAAGGGTCTTAAAACTAAACCATACAAGTCTCAAACCACTTTTAAAGTAGGTCTAAACTCCCAAAGGACACCCACAAACAACTCCCGAAACAACTCGGAGCGAAACCGGGAAGAGGTGCAACAACGTGCAACCGAAACGACGAATGGACTCGCAATTGAACGAGCAATGAAAGGAGACTTTTAAGGCAAGTATAAGGGATAATGAAGAAGCTTGAATACTTCTATAAAGTTTAATAATAAATAGGTTAATAATAACTCCAAATGAGAGACGATTACGCGACTCAATCCCCGAACTACGCGATAGAGACGAATGCTATCTCCAAAGCTTCCAAATCATCGATAGACTTAAGGAACACTTCCAACTTGAAGTCTAATACATATAATCATGTTAATAAACCATCATATAGAGGTCTAGGACCAAACCGAGGTCACGAACGCAAAACGCAAGCAAACCCTCAATCGCGTCGCATTCCGACCATCGTCGAGTCACGACTTGTGACTTTAGCAAGTCAACAACTATATGGCATCTCTTAATAGTGTTTTGGTCTTAATGTGGTCTCTCATACCCATCTAGACAATCTCACTAACCAATCATGTATCCCATAAAGAAGAATTGTGAGTATGGCACGCAAACCGAGCTAACGAAGGGTCGGGGTGCCACAAAATATGTTAAACTATTTTAGGAACACTGGTTGCTACTATGGAGCTTTAAATAATCACTTGAAGATAATATTTAAAATCTTCAACCAACGCTTGAATTTTGAAGGGAATGTAAACAAATTGAGAGGTGGAAAGAAACACTAAAATTTATATGCATTAGAAGACGCCTCAAACTTTTGGTAAAAACATAATTACAAGATGTGAAACAATAATAATGTAAAGTTATGGGAACCATTAATGTCAGTAGCTTAAAATAACGATCTTCCTTGTACATAGAAATTACTATAAAACCTTATTCAAAGATGTAAATAAATAAACAAAAGAAAAGGCTCCATCACACATAGGCCTAGAAATTAGGTGGGTTGGATTTGGTTGGAATGGGTAATGGGTTAAAGCTAGTCGAAACCCATTAAAACTCAAATGTCAAACGGGTTGAAATGGGTTGGGTGGAGAACGTCGTGTTGAAACGGGTAACGGGTTAAAACGGGTTGACTTGTATCAATCCAATATTTTAAAGGCTATTCACCCCCCCTCTAGCCTTAACTCTTGCCATCTGGACTTACAATAGTAATATTAAGCGTTAGTAATGTTTATATCCCCTCCAACCTTTACAAAACATATTAGTTATGCAAACTATTTTTGTAAATTGAACCATAAGAAGTAAAAAGCCACCAACTCTTTGTTATAAATACATTAAATATGTTCAACTATTTTTAGGAACACTGGTTGCTACTATGGAGCTTTAAATAATCACTTGAAGATAATATTTAAAATCTTCAACCAACGCTTGAATTTTGAAGGGAATGCAAACAAATTGAGAGGTGGAAAGAGACACTAAAATTTATATGCATTAGAAGACGCCTCAAACTTTTTGTAAAAACATAAGTACAAGATGTGAAACAATAATAATGTACAGTTATGGGAACCATTAATGTCAGTAGCTTAAAATAACGATCTTCCTTGTACATAGAAATTACTATAAAACCTTATTCCAAGATGTAAATAAATAAACAAAAGAAAAGGCTCCATCACACATAGGCCTGGAAATTAGGTGGGTTGGATTCGGTTGGAATGGGTAATGGGTTAAAGCTAGTCGAAACCCATTAAAACTCAAATATCAAACGGGTTGAAATGGGTTGGGTCGAAAACGTCGTGTTGAAACGGGTAACAGGTTAAAACGGGTCGACGAGTCTCAATCCAATATTTTCCCAAAAAAAAAACATAAATTTATAGCATTAAAAGTCGACGATCGAAATGGGTAATGGATCCGACCCATTTTAACTCGACCAACCCAATCCGTTAATATTATTAGGTCGAAACGGGTTACCCGCTTCAACCCAAAAATATTAATGGGTTGGATTGTATGAGTTAATGGGTAATGGGTTACAATTGTCTGGCCTAATCACACATTTTAGACCTAGCAATTATAACTCAAATAAATAAGGGCCGACCCGTTCAAACCCACCCAATTCAACCCGACTCATTTTAACCTATTTGATATTTTTGGCTCTAATGAGTTTTGACTTATTTCAACTCATTACATGGCTCAACCTACCCAACCCACCCAATTATTTGGCCTATTGAATATGAATGTATTTTATGAGATTAAAAAAAAGTCAAATGATGGATTCTCTACTAGGATTAATAAAAAATTCAAAGTATTTCAAACACTTTTTGTCGTCTCTAAGCGAAAAGGAGCGCATTGATTTATTTATTAATGTAAATTTGACTGGTTTTTTAATGAATTTTTAACAATTTTTAAAAATATAGTTAAACTCGTGTCAAATATCTATCTGAAAATTGGTGAAAGTGACGAAAAAATCAAAATGTATCTCTACAATTAGGACAAAGGAAGTAAGATTTACTCGGTACACCCCTGAATGCACATGGTTCAAGTGCGCACCTTGATTTGGGCATAGGTGCATTTGTACTAATACAACAAATATCTATCTTAAATTACAAAGCCTTGCATCTTAATATACATAGTTCATAAGGCACATCACAAAGTTTTTTCTTTTAAAAGACAGGGTGGCTTGCAATATTTACAAAGCCTTACATCCAAAATGGCTCTCTTAGTTATTAGTTCTTTCACATGTTCATCTCCTTCATTCAATATACTTTCATTTGCAAAGTTATTCTCTTAAAAGACAGAGTGGCTAGCATCATTTTTATCAAGGAGGTTCTTTGAAGCTGCGATTCATCAAAACCTTGAACAACGAATTACGGTGGTACTGCATTAGATGTGATAGAGCAGCCCGCAAATACTGCACCACATCACAATCCCATGCTGAGCACAAGCTCTTAAAAATCTATAGACATGTCCAGAAGGATGTCGTCCGTTTTGCAAACATGGAGACTGTAATCGACTGTTCCAGGATACAGGTACTTTCTCTTGACACGAAACCTTTCTCCTTGACATGGGTGCCTGGATTGAATGGTAACATGTTAGACCATGAATGACGCATAGTTTCCCTTCCAGCAACAATTTATTGAAAAGTAAATAAATTCATATATAAATTCCATTCAATAATATATTGGTTTCACTCACATTATATTTTGCTTCTAGTCGTACAGGTGCAATCAGAACCTGGTCATTGCTTTGCAACCCCTTCGGGTGAATCCAAAACAGAGCTGGCTTGTGATGTATGCAGGTGAATATTGCATGATCTAGTGCAGTATCGCATTTGCTCAATTGCCTGCAAGGTAGGACAAGAACCGATTAAATGTTCATTATATTACTTCCCTTTCTTTGTTTGTTAAGCATCGATCCTTCAAATTCTTTTTCAGGTGACAGGAAGTTTAGGCAATCATAGGAAGAAAGGAATACCTCGTAGTGCTCCCTTTAAATGAAGACTTCTGTGTGTCTTCAGTTCTCTCTACTCTCTGTGTGAACTGAACAAAAGACATTTTTCTTCATGTATGTTGTTTTGCGAACCACCGCTGATAGACCTCAGAATTTGTTCCAGTGTGTTTTATTTCTTAACTAACATATATTTCGGCAATATGTAGATCACTAAAGAACCTGAAATTTTTTAAAAAGAACATCAAGATAAGTCTTAGAATTTTATAAAGGTAAATCTCAATAATAAATGTTGTAGCTTTTTTTAATGAACTTGATCGACCTACTTACAACTGTAATGTTGTAGCTATGAAAGAATTAGATTACTAACATGAGGATTGTGAAAGAAACAAAGCCATCAAAACCAAATACCTAATTAACATTGTCAAGCAGTTGTATCAAACTTTGTTTCAAATTATTCTAGGCTTTGAATCAAAACAAATTTATGGGGATTAACCACTTTGTGGTAGAGTAGAAACTAGAATAATTGTTTTCCAGTATTGACATCCAAAAGATTTCTGGGTTGCAGAAAAAAATTCTTGTATTCCTAAATGCCAATTGGAAGACCAAATTTCATAAATAGTATTGAGGTAAAATGCAAGTGTAAGGTTTTGAATGGCCAAAAGACTTCAGTGAAATTTCATGGTTCCGAGTTCTCAAAAAGACCATGAAAAAAGCACAACTCTAACGGATCAAAATTGAGAGACAAATCGAAAAGTTTGAATGAAGGGAATCGACAAATCTATACCATAGATACATTATAATTGGACGTGGTGGGAACTTAGCCATGGCAAAATTACAATGGGCCTTTGCCCCTCCATGTGCCCAAAATTGACTTCACAACCTTGAAGCAGTGGTACATCGTAATTACTTTGGAAAGACAAAGAATACATGCCTACAAGAAAAAATAACTCCAACCCAAGACTTTTCTAAACAGAAGTCGTGATACCATGTATAATTACCAACTCATATGTCGGATAGGGCCCAACAATGAGCATCGAGCCTAACTACGAGTTAGAACAAACTCAATAATTCCATGACAATATACTCCAAGGTATTGGAAGAAGGTAGCCATCATTTGATTGAGAACTTTAAATTTAGAGCAAGTATTTTTTTAAAAAAAATTTGTTCCCTTCTCTTTTTGGCTAGTTAATTATTTTCTTTTATTCCGTTGGTAGCATGCACCATGTAATCAATATTCCAAAGCTGCCATGGAAAATTCATACAGGTGAATGAATTGAAGAGAAATTTTGAGGAAATTCCACAATTACATGGAAAAATCATTACAATAACCAAAGCTGCCATGCAAATTATCAATCAATCAAATCATCATAAGGAAAAAATCTGAGATTCACCGAATAAACATAGATTTTTATCCGAAGGAAACTTACCTAAGAATACCTTGTATCTAGAGAGAAAAAAACTATAGAAAGCTAAGTAGAGATCGATTTAAATGGCTTGGGTGTGCAATCAGATTAATTGTGGACGAAAGGCAAGAATTACAACACTTAAATCAGTCTAATATGCCTCTATCACAATAATGAATTGAAAAAATTCAATCAAGAAGTAAGTGATACCTGTCTTATGGAAAATCTCCAATCTGATAAACGCTTGAACATAGGTGATTCAAGATTTTCTGTTCATATGTTGCATTCTCTGAGCGAACTGCAAAAATAGAAAATGTTGCAAAGTGTTCAATAAAAAGATATTGCAAAAATAAAGTGATTTCATATAAATATATCAGTCAGAAAATCTACCACAAAGAAAGCTCCATAAACGGTGTTAGATAAAAACGACTTTGATATATGGATATCTCTGATAAGGATTCACTTCGCCCTCTAACAAGGCAGCCGCTTTGATGAATTTGAGAAGAAAGAAAACAATAACCCTCTTAGGGCAAACCATGAATTGTATAGAACCTTGAACGGCGGAGATTAAAAGATAATCAATACCACAAATCAATGTATCATATTTTTCTGTTTACGTGTTATATTGTAGGAATTTATACAAACATAAATATTTTGTGCACGAATCCCGAAACAACTTTGGCAGTTTCAAATATCATACCGAGAAAACCGGAATTGATAATATCGAATGTGTTCCATTCGGAACTAAAACTTCTAAATCACTCTAGTATACTATTGGTAGTAGCATGTAAATTCGCTTATATTGCTAGTAGCTAACTCAAGTGTAAGTACCAACAACCTATCTATCAGACTCTAATAAACTCGAATTTCGCTACTGCTAATAGCAAATTCACATGTTCAATCATTGATAAAATCGCTATTAGCGGTAGAAAATTAAAAAATGAGTATAATTTGGGAAATACTTTTCAATCCCATGAAGTCTTTAGGTTTCATTCCCTGTACCAACAAGGGGTCACTTTGATAAGTAGGGATATTAGTTTCAAGGGGTCACTTTGATAATTAGGGAGATTATTTTCAATAGGCCAAATTACAAATTTCCCCCAAAATATTCACTCAATTACATAATAACAATGATAACCAAATTACATAATAACAATAATAATTACATAATAACAATGATAACTAGCATATTAAGCATGAAATGTAAATAAAATGAATACATATACAAATAAAGAAATTAAAAGAAAGTGGATAACCAACCTTAGTAGTTTTAAAAGAAACCCACAAATGCGAATGGTGAAACTCTCGCGGTTACATTTGAATTGTCTTGCAGATTTTGAAACTAAACTAAACTAACCCATTGATTATTCAATGTCTCTCGTAGGTTTTAGATTTTATTATTGCATCCCTGCATAGAGTGATGTTAATATATAATAATACTAGGGTCGAGAACCACGTGGTCGAACAAATTAAATGGAAAAAGTTAAGGATAGATTTGTATTTTTAGCAAACTGTTTAAACAGAAACCTATTAAAAACTGAAGATGACATGGTTGGCTCCACTAACATCTCTACTGGGTATTTCGATTCGCCAATGCACCATCTTGTATAAAGGAAGTAAGTTTTTCTGTTGTTTACATAGATTCCGGCAAAAGCCAACCTGACAGTACATTTTATCCTAAGAAATTACTAAAACATCTTGATTGAAAACAAAAGAATACTAATTTGATTTGACTTAATCTAATAATACATATATTCTGTCCATTAATTAAACTAATTTGAATTTTACTACGCAATTGATGTCATTCTGTGATTTTTTTTGTTGGATTTGTGTTGATTACTTGATTTGGAATTTTAGATTTAAATAAGATAATTTGCAAGCCGATCCACTTTCCAAGATTTCCAACCTCTTTAGTCTTTTTTTTTTTTAACTTCTAAAGTTCACTTTCGTTAATTTCTTCCTAAAATGCCCACATGTATCTCTCCCCTTCTTCTTCCTCTTATCATATCCAACAAAAAATTCAATCAAACATTAACCTATTTGAACTTTGAAAGCTCTTGCAATCTCTCTCTCTCTCTCTCTCTCTCTCTCTCTTACACACACACACACTCACACTTTCTTAACCCAGTTATGAAATCATACAGATTGATATAGAGGATGATATTTTGAAAACGGAATGAGTACTAAAATAGTTATATATATATATATATATATATATATATATATATATATATATATATATATATATATATATATATATATATATATATATATATATATATATTTGAAACATGGCGGCACCTTGCTATATTTTATTAAGAAAGAAAAAAGATACAAATTGAAGGAGGACAACTAGCCTTGCCCTTAAATGGGAGGACAAAGGAGCCTGACCTCGAAAAGAAAGAAGAAAACTGAAAGAACGTGCGACCACGGATTCTCAATATGTGTCAATGTGATTGCCAATGTTGCAGTGATTGTTGCAACAATGACAGTCACAATGAGAACAGTAACTTATATCAAAACAATAGCAGCGGAAGATTGTAGACAAACACAGTTTCAAATAGAACTTGGAGACACGTATTAATCACAAACAAACAATCTACAAGTTTAATACTTGTAGATCAAGCCTCAAGGCAACACAAATATTATTAAAATCAAACACTGTTTTTGCACCAAAAACCTTACAAAGATTCTCACAAGATATAGTATCTTGGAGAACCAAAAATCCCACATAAACACTAAACCAAACGTGGGAAGAAAAACAGATTCAGCTTCCAAAAGAAGAGGAAAAAACAGGAAGCACACGAATCAGAACTTCAGGAAGAACAAAGTTATATTCTCAGAAGTTTCAAGCGACTGCTGAAGGACATGAAGAACCGCTACAGAACTGCAGCCGTATTGCTCTCAGTTTATGGAATTTTTCTTCACTCTTTCAAGCTTACAGCACGCACCTTATGCTCGACATCCAGCACTCAATAAATAGCAAAAGATTCCTGCAAGCACACGGCCAAAACAAACCTTCTCCTACTAGGAAAGGGATTAACAAATAATCATACAAGATTATCTTTCCTAACAAAACTAAGATATATGGAATAACTAATTTATTTGCAGAAATCTAGATACCAAAAATAAACTGCCTAAATCTTTTGAAAGATTATCAAATCAATCTACCAAAAGTATCCTAAACGAAATCTAACACCTAAAAATCATTTACTAAAATAAGATCTTTCTTTGACCAAGAAAGGTGAAAACAAGATAAAATAGGCTTCGCCTATTTTACCCTTACAATCACCCCCTTTGTTGAGCATTCTTGGTCAAATCCTGAAGATTCAAAAGATGACCTGCAAGAAGTCATTAATGACAAACACCCCCTGAAGAATACACCATAGGGAAACATGATTAAAGCTACAACTACTTATAACAAAAGTACCAGTATATCCAATCATCACATGACTATAAAGACAGAATCAAATGAAACAAGTGTTCAGAATTATCCATGAAAAACAGCCAACTACCAATCACCAAAATTACATAGGATCAGAACCAACATCATGAGGAGGAATAGCTGCAACTTCAGCTTCAGGAACTCTTGCAGCTTCACTAGCAGCTACAGGAACTCTTGCATCAGTTTCACTAACTCTTGCAGCTTCACTTTCACCCCCTATTTGACCAAAATGAACATCTAGCCAAGCAGAATATTGTGATGCTAAAGAGGTGAGTAGAGCAAGCTGTGTCTGTACCAGCTTTAACTGTTCTTTGACGAAGACCACAGACATAGGAGCAGTTGGGAGATCAAACATGGAGGATGTAGCAACAGATGTTGCATCAATGGGAGGTGCAATGGGAGTAACAACTGGAGGAACTGGAACTGAAGGAGAGGCAGGAGGATGAGAGGTGCTAGGACAAGCTGAGGCAGGATCAGATGCAGAAGAAAGAGGCAAATTTATAACCCTATCACCTCTTAACAGTTTGGCAGAAAACTGAAGAGGTTCAAGAAGAGGAGATAAACGAATGGAGGGGGATGGCTTGTAACCTTGAGACACAAGAATTTTATAAATGAGAGAAGGAAAGATGAGAGATCTTTTGTCTCCTCCTGTTTCTGCCATGGAGGAGACCTTTCTAAACACATAATGTCCAAAATCAAAAGAACCCTTAGTCCCAATGAGATAAAGGACTTTTGCATGCTCTTCTGTTATGACATTTGAATTTGTGGAGGGTGACCAATTTGCACAGCAAATTTTGTGGAGGAATGCATAAAGGGAGGAGAGTTGGGAGGTGCTAAGAGGAGTGCCTTTAACAGGCCACTGAGAGAGTTTTCCACCAGACAACTCAACAACACAAGAATCTAGATCTAGGACAAAATCAAAGCTGCCAGATGCAGGAGTGTGAAGAACTGAATTGATGATAGAGGGAGAAAAAATGTACCATTTCCCTCTTACAAAAACTTTTTCGAAGCTAGAATCAGAAGGATTACAGATGCGCTTCTCAAGATTCGCATAAAATTCATGAATCAGCTCTCTAAAGTATGGGGCAGCTAGAGAAACAGTGTCCATAAGACCTCTATCAGAAAAATAGGCAGTGAGATTATAAGATTGCAACAGAGAAGGCACAACATTTCGTTCATCAATAATATTCCTAGAAATATTATATCGAAAAGAAGCAGCCTTAGAGATAAACTTTGAGGAGAAGGGAGTACCCAATGGTTTTGACCTTTTGAATGTTGCAGCAATGGGAGCAACATTGGAGCTGGCACCACGACTTCTGGTAAAACGCACAGGAGCAACTTCAGAGTCTTCACTCTCTTCAGGAGACCCCTCCTTCTCTTCATAGTTCTTGTCAGAACTATCATCAAATTCTGAAGAACTAGGCTGATTTTGCATGTCCTCTGGTTGAGGCGTGGTGGATGGACCAGATGTAGAAGCACAAGCCTTCTTCAACTTGACCAGGTTCTTGATAACATCATCATCAGAGGCAGTTATGTTATTGAATGAATCAGAGGGAGAATTCTCTTCTACGGACGGTGTCTGTCTTGGAGGAGATGATGAGACGGACGGGACCACAACCCTAGGAGAGGGAATAGGGTAATCATCGTCTTGGACGTCGTTTTGGACACGAGGAGAGGTAGGAGATGCTGGTGATGGAGATGGCTCTCGAACGTGGGGAATAGAGCCGGCTGGAGGAACAAAATCCTCATCATCCGAGTCGCTTACAAGTTCGACTGATTCTTTAAAGAAACCCGGTCCGACCTTGTTCTTCTTTGCCGCTTGAACATCGGCAGAAGATGGGTTCTCATAATTAGCCGGAATACCCCGTTGCCTCTTCGAACGGCGAGAGCTAGGGTTACCAATTTTTGGTAAGCCAGACAAATCCCCTCGATTGTCAACATCAATCTCGTTTCCCTTTTCTCCCAGAAGAATAACTGTGAGGGGTTCAGGGAACGATTGAAACAATACCATAGCTGTTGAGGGATTTTCAGAGGAGGAATTGGGGCTCATTCTCTCTTTGAATGTTGCTGCATCAGATCTTGACGATTTGGGGCTTTTGGAAGAGGAAGCCATTTGAGTTTGGTAGAAGAAGTATAGATGAAGAGAGCAAGATGAGATCGAATTTTGAGGGAAGATGGAGAACTGTGAAGATCGCCGGAGAATTGAGAGAGATGGATCTGAAATCAGTGACGTATGTTCCTGCAAAAATTACTACTAAACCTTCCACTAAAACAAATTAGCCGTTTGGATATTAATGAGGGGAGGTGAGAGGACGAAAACAAAACAGGAACTCAAAATTTCAAATTTCAAGTGCTAACAACCTGATAGAATTAGGATAGGAATCTGCTGTCATGAACATGAGAGATATGAGGAGAAATAGATACACAATCTGATTTCAAACACATTTTGAATTTATCAGGTATTTGAAGAATACACAAATCATACTTAAACAGGATTGAAAACACACAAGATTTTTAAACACAGACAATGAACCCAGTTCTGATTCTCAAGAAGAGCACAACAGTTTAGACAGCCACATAAAATATTAACTTTGTGAACTAGAAGCAAAACAGGCATCAGATTGAAGGACAGAAACTTAGGAGGCTGATATCTACCAACTATATGACCTAGAAAGCATGTCTAAATAATGCAGAAGAGAAAATCAAAGGAAAGAATGCAAACACACACACAAGTGATATGTCTAGATCATCTGATTGCAGTTCTCAATGTTGCAGCAATGGAAAACACATTCACTAAAAACTATGATTTTATGTCCAAATCCTCATTTTTCTTTCAACAAATAAACACAACTACTCCCATAAACATCATAGGTACTTTATTTCCCTATGAAAATAGCTTTACTTTATTTCAAGCTAAATTGACAAACCCCACTAGGAACCTTTCACACTATTTACCAAGGGTAGCAACTTAACTTATTGATCAACCCATGAAATTCGAAAATTCATAGTCCCAAAAGAAAGATGCCACAACCTTGTTCATAGGTAGCTCTTTTCCGTTAGGTAGCTTTCACACTTTGTCAATTAAAAGGAGTCAATTTAGTCAAGATCAACCCATGCAAGTCTAAACTTCATAGTACATTGACAAATTGCAGCATCCTAAAAATTTCGAAAGGTAGCTCTTTCCTTTGTGGTTTAACAGAAAATAATTCAATTCAACTACAACTTTATTGGGAGAAGGTGAGAAGAATTTGAACAATAAGATCACAATAATTTTGAATGAATCACCAAAACAATCAAAGAGGTACTAAAACAAACAGAGTGAATCTAGTGTGCCCCCTAAACAACAATGCAATATGCCTAAAAGATTTTTTATTTATTTTTATTTTTTTAAGTGAGGGATTACATGGCACACATACGAGAGATTTCCTAAGATTTATGAATCTCTCAAAATCTAGACTCTTAGTAAAAATATCAGCCAATTGGTTTTCTGTACCAACATGTTCAATGCAGACAATGCCTTGTTCAACTAAGTCTCTTATAAAATGGTGTCTTATAT
The DNA here is from genome assembly GCA_013146195.2 of Codonopsis lanceolata. NCBI lineage: Eukaryota > Viridiplantae > Streptophyta > Magnoliopsida > Asterales > Campanulaceae > Codonopsis > Codonopsis lanceolata. The sequence continues at coordinate 2,714 of JABEVN020000546.1, read as the reverse complement.
CTATGTGCTTTGTTCTTGAGTGTTGAACAGGATTTTTAGCTATGCTTATCGCACTTGTGTTGTCACAATACATGGTTAAGATATCACTGTGCAAACCATAATCTTTGATCATTTGTTTCATCCACAAAAGTTGTGTACATCCACTACCAGCAGCTATATACTCAGATTCAGCTGTTGATAGGGCTACACAATTTTGTTTCTTGCTAAACCATGAAATCAGATTGTTTCCTAGATAAAAACATCCTCAGACGTATACTTCTCATGTCATCAACACTGCCAGCCCAGTCAGCATCACTAAAGCCAACAAGATTGGTGTTCGTGTGTTTAGTATACCACAAACCCATGCCAAAGGTCTCACCAACATATCGAATTATTCTTTTTACAGCTTTCAGGTGAGAGACTTTGGGATTTGCTTGATACCTAGCACACAAACACACACTATACATGATATCTGGACGGGTGGCAGTTAAATACAGCAAACTTCCTATCATACTTCTATATAAGGTAGGGTCAACACTTTCAGATTTTTCATCTCTATTAAGTTTATTGGATGTACTCATAGGAGTTTTCTTATGTTTCCCATTCTCAAGATCGAATTTCTTCACCAAGTTTAGAGAATACTTGGCTTGAGAAATGAACATCCCTTCATGTGATTGTTTGATCTGAATCCCTAAAAAATAGGTCAACTCCCCTACCATGCTCATTTCAAATGTGGAAGTCATGCAATTTACAAACTCTTTTTCCAAGGATTTGGAGGTGGATCCAAACACAATGTCATCAACATAAATTTGAGCAATCAAAATATGTTTATCTTGTTTTTGAATAAACAGTGTTTTATCCACCTCTCCCCTTCTAAACCCACTTTGTAAAAGGTGATCTCTAAGCCTACCATACCAAGCTCTAGGAGCTTGTTTGAGGCCATACAAAGCCTTTTTCAATTTAAACACATGATTGGGTTTATGGGGGTCCTCAAACCCTTTTGGTTGTTCAACAAACACTTCTTCTTCAAGAATTCCATTTAAGAATGCACTCTTCACATCCATTTGTTGAAGAGTTATGTCAAGAAAACAAGCAATTGCAAGAAGCAGACGAATAGACTCAATGCGGGCTACAGGTGCAAAGGTTTCATCAAAATCCACCCCCTCAACCTGTGTATACCCTTGAGCCACCAATCTAGCTTTATTTCTTATTATTTCTCCCACTTCATTTGTTTTGTTTTTGAAAATCCATTTAGTTCCAATAACATTTATTGAAGTGGGTCTGGGAACTAGATACCAAACATCATTTTTGTGAATTGATCTAGTTCCTCTTGCATGGCATTTATCCAACTTTCATCTTTGAGGGCCTCTTGCACACTTTTAGGTTCAATAGTGGAAACAAAACATGAGGCATGTATTTCATCAAATTCAAGTGTGGACATGCATGCAAGTTTCTTGTAATCCACTTTACCTTTCTTCCTTGTTGACATACCATCCTGTACATTACCTATAATTTGAGTGAGAGGATGGTTTTTCTGGATCTTGCTTGGAATGTCAATTTCTGTTCACAATCTGACTCGATCATTTTTGATTTGAATCGGTTCCAAAGAACTTCATCTTCGCCAAGCTTCTTTGTTCAATGTTTCTTCCGATGTTGCAACATCCGGAGAAGCACATTGAGTGAAACATCTGAATTTTTTCACGAACCACCGTGAATATCTGCATGCATCTGCCCGCTCCGGACTATTGGATTGACACGTTTTACGGATCAAAATCTCCAAAATCTAAAATCACTGAAACATCTTCCTCAGAAGTTTTGTGACCAAGATCAGTTAGATCATCAAAAACAATGTTCATGGATTCCATAATAGTCTTGGAGTTCGCAGATTAAAACTCTATATGCTTTCGACTATTTGTGGAATATCCCATGAAAACACACTTATCACTCTTAGAGTCAAACTTGGAAAGTTGGTCTCTATCATTGAGAAAGATAACACCGCTTGACCAAACACATGAAAGTATTTCAAAGGTAGGTTTCTTTCAAGAAATTCGTAGGTGTCATTGTGCTACACGGTCTCAAGAAGACCCTATTTCCAATGTGACAAGCAAGATTTAATGCTTCGCCCAAAATCTTTTAGCCAAATTTTTGAATGTAACATCACCCTAGCCATTTCTTGTAATGTCTCGTTCTTTCTCTCCGCCACTCCATTTTGTTGTGGAGTTTTGGGAGCAGAGAATTCATGTGAAATACCATGGAGGCACAATAATTAGAAAAGGATGTGTTTTCATATTCCGTGCCATGATCCGATCTAATCCTAATGAGTTTTAGATCATACAAGTTCATTACACTGTGTACCAAATTTTAAAGGCCTCAAAAGTTTCACTTCTCTTAAAAATATCACCCAAGTATATCTAGAGAAGTCATCTACACAAACAAAGGTATATTTTTCTTACCTAGGCTTTCTACCTCAATGGGACCCATAAGGTCGGTGAATCATTTCTAGGCATCTAGAGGTGGAGCATTGTGTTATGGGAAGATGTGAAGCCTTGGTTTGTTTACCTTTTGACAAGATCCACATACCTTTGAATAATTCCTTTCCAAATTTGGTAATCCTTTAACAAGATCATGTCTCACAAGCTCATCGAGCTTACGAAACTCATGTGACCAAGTTTCGTGCCAAAGATCCGTTACATCAAGACTTGCTTTTTGACAGAATGGGTATTGTTGAACAAGTA
>JABEVN020000545.1:0-30260 GCA_013146195.2 Codonopsis lanceolata | reverse complement strand
TGTGAGCGAGGAGGTGGACTCGGTTGGGAGGGTTCGAATTGAAGAAGAGAGAGAGAGAAAGAGATTTCGCCGCCTTTTTTCTTTGGGAGGATGAAGCCGTCCGACTTGTGAAAGAATTTTGGGCGGTAATATTAATTTTTAGGTGGGGTTTTAATTTTTCGCGAGGAAATCCTTTGTATTTATAATATATATATTTATATATATATATATATATATATATAGGAAATATTATAATTATTTTAATAAATAATATTTTATTATTAAATTAATATTTAAAATATTAATTTAATAATATAATATCATTCATTAAAATGATTAGCATCAATATAATTACAAAATAAAAATATTCATATTACAACTTAATTTATATATTAAAGAAAATAATAACAAAATTATATAAATAGAGTAAGTTCGGACTTTGCATGTGGTCATCTTGTGTTGCATGTCTCTAGCACATTCTGTCGCTGAAATTAATATTTGTTTTGAAATATTTGTTTTTGTAAAATCCTTTTGTAAATTTAAAATAAATAATGTTTTGAAATATTTGTGTTTTTGTAAAATCCCTTTGTATGTATGTGTGTGTATATATATATATATATATATATATATATATATATATATATATATATATAGGAAATATTATAATCATTTTTAATAAATGATATTTTATTATTAAATTAATATTTGAAATATTAATTTAATAATATAATATCATTCATTAAAATGATTAGCATCAATATAATTACAAAAATAAAAATATTCACATTACAACTTAATTTATATATTTAAGAAAATAATAACAAAATTATATAAATAGAGTAAATTTGAATTTGCATGTGGTCATACTGTGTTGCATGTCTCTAGCACATTCCGTCGCTAAATATTTTCATCATTTAATTTTAATTTAATTCCTTACTTGAAATTTTTAGATCGCTACATATTTTCGAATTAAAAACAGGTCACCTTAAAGTTTTAGGGCGTTGCCCCGAACCTAAACCAGGGCGCTGACCAGGCCGGCGGAGACCCCTTGAGGTTATTGATTCTTGAAAACAATAAGTCGAAAAGAAACATAAGACTTGATTATTAACACCCGTAAACCCGTAAAACTTATGTGAATGTGCACTCTGCATCCCCCAGATTCACAATGTAGTACTTCTTGGGGGAAGAAAGTTGTTAATTAATGACAACCAACCTTTGGTGGACTGAAGTGAGCAAACCACTGGTTGGACTGCAGCCAAATCTAAGAAAAATCCGGACTAAGTTAAGTTAAGTTAAGTCACGTTAAGTTAAGTTACGTTAAGTTAAGTTAAGTTAAGTTACGTTATGTTAAGTTATGTTAAGTTAAGTTAAGTTAAGTTAAGCTAATTAAGCTACGATTCAACGCTAAGTTAAAGTTGAAGTTAAGTATGTTAAGTTATGTTAAGTTATGTTAAGTTAAGTTAAGTTAAGCTACATTACATTCAAGCTAAGTTAAGTTATGTTACGTTAAGTTAAGTTACGTTAAGTTAAGTTATGTTATGTTAAGCTAAGTTAAGTTATGTTACGTTATGTTAAGTTAAGTTAAGTTAAGTTATGTTACGTTAAGTTAAGTTAAGTTAAGTTAAGTTAAGTTAAGTTACGTTACGTTTAAGTTAAGTTAAGTTAAGTTAAGATACATTACGTTCAAGCTAAGTTAAGTTACGTTACGTTAAGTTAAGTTACGTTAAGTTAAGTTACGTTAAGTTAAGTTATGTTATGTTAAGTTACGTTATGTTAAGTTAAGTTAAGTTACGTTACGTTAAGTTAACATTTCCCCAATAGGCGTAGCGTGTTTTCATGTTATAACGGTCAATCGTACTCCATTATACCATTTTGCCAATAGGCGTAGTGTGTTTTCATGTTATAATGGTCCATCGTAGTCCATTAATACCATTTTGCCAATAGGCGTAGCGTGTTTTCAAGTTAAGTTACGTTAAGTTAAGTTAAGTTAAGTTACATTACATTAAGCTAAGTTAAGTTATGTTACATTAAGTTAAGTTAAGTAAAGTTAAGCTAAGTTAAGTTAAGTTAAGTTAAGCTAAGTTAAGTTAAGTCAAGTTAAGTTACATTAAGTTAAGTTAAGTTAAGTCAAGTCAAGTTAAGTTAAGTTAAGTTAAGTAACGTTACATTAAGTTAAGTTACATTAAGTTACGTTTAAGTTACATTAATTTAAGTTAAGTTACGTAACATTAAGTTAAGTTAAGTTAAGTTAATTCAAGTTAAGTTACATTAAGTTAAGTTAAGTCAATTTAAGTTAAGTTAAGTTATGTTAAGCTAAGTTAAGTTAAGTTAAGTTAAGCTAAGTTAAGTTAAGTTAAGTTAAGTTAAGTTAAGTTAAGTTGAAGTTAAGTTGAAAGTTAAGTTAAGTTAAGTTAAGTTAAGTTAAGTTCGGTTAGTTAGTTATGTTATGTTAAGTTACGTTAAGTTAAAGTTAAGTTAAGTTAAGTTAAGTTAAGTTAAGTTACATTACGTTTAAGGTAAGTTAAGTTATGTTCGTTAAGCTAAGTTAAGTTCGTTGCTAAGTTAAGTTACGTTACGTTAAGTTACCTTACGTTACGCTTAAGTCAAGTTAAGTTACGCTACGTTAAGTTAAGTTAAGTTTAATTTAAGTTACATTACGTTAAGTTACGTTACGTTACGTTAAGTTGTAACATTTTGCCAATAGGCATAGCGTGTTTTCATGTTATAATGGTTCATTGTACTCCATTATAACATTTCCCCAATAGGCGTAGCATGTTTTCATGTTATAACGGTTAATCGTACTCCATTATACCATTTCGCCAATAGGCGTAGCGTGTTTTCATGTTATAATGGTCCATCGTATTCTATTATAACATTTCACCAATTGGCGTAGCGTGTTTTCATGTTATAATGGTCTATCGTACTCCATTATACCATTTCGCTAATAGACGTATCGTGTTTCATGTTATAATGGTTCATCGTTATGTTAAGCTAAGTTAAGTTAAGTTAAGTTACGTTACGTTTAAGTTAAGTTAAGTTACGTTACGTTAAGCTAAGTTAAGTTACGTTACGTTAAGTTAAGCTAAGTTAAGTTAAGTTACATTACGTTTAAGCTAAGTTAAGTTACATTACGTTAAGCTAAGTTAAGTTACGTTACGTTAAGCTAAGTTAAGTTATGTTACGTTAAGTTAAGTTAAGTTACGTTAACGTTACGTTAAGTTACGTTACGTTAAGTTGTAATGTGAATGTTTTAATTTTTTTAATTATATTGATGCTAATCATTTTAATTATTGATATTATATTATTTAATTAACATTTCAAATATTATTTTAATTTAATTTCAATTTAAGTTAACATTACGTTACGTTAAGTTAAGTTGTAATGTGAATGTTTTAATTTTTGTAATTATATTGATGCTAATCATTTTAATTATTGATATTATATTATTAAATTAACATTTCAAATATTATTTTAATTTAATTTCAATTTAAGTTAACATTATGTTACGTTAAGTTACGTTAAGTTAAGTTAAGTTGTAATGTGAATGTTTTAATTTTTGTAATTATATTGATGCTAATCATTTTTATTATTGATATTATATTATTAAATTAACATTTCAAATATTATTTTAATTTAATTTCAATTTAAGTTTACGTTACGTTACGTTAAGCTAAGTTAAGTTGTAATGTGAATGTTTTATTTTTTGTAATTATATTGATGATAATCATTTTAATTATTGATATTATATTATTAAATTAACATTTCAAATATTATTTTAATTTAATTTCAATTTAATTTCAAATATTTTTGATATTTTATATTAATTAGAATTTAATTTTCAATTTATTTTTAGTGACGGAAAATTCCATCGCTGATAAATTCCGTCGCTGATGCTTAATTCCGTCGCTAAAGGTGGCCTTCAGCAACGGAAAATTCCGTCGCTGCAAAATTCGTCGCTGATGCAAAATTCAGTCGCTAAAGGTAAAATTCCGTCGCTAAGAATTCCGTCGCTGAAGGCACTGTTTCTAGTAGTGCAAGTTCTTCTTCAGCATTAACAGAACCAAAGGATGCCTCAGAAACAGAAGGAACCTCCACATTGGGAGAGGGAGCATCAACTGTAGCGGCAGAAAGAGATGGAGAAGAGACAGAACAATGAACTGAAGATGCTCCCCCTGAAACTGGACCACGCTCATGAGCAGTGAACTGAAAGTGGGATAGGTTCACAATTGCTTCAAAATCAGGGTCACCCTCGTCATCTGAGGATGAAACAACATAAGGAGTATCTTCCTGTGACATAGCAACCTTAGCTCTCTTCACAGCTGCACTGACCTTGGGAAAGGTAGGTTCGAGGTCTGGCCCATAACCACGAATACGTTTGGACTTGCGAACGGATTTTAGCGGGTCCATGGCACCAATTTCTTTGATATTGGAAGGAGGATTGTCCAAATCAATGGCATACTCACGGGCACCAGACAACAACGATGCAATTGGGGCTGGGGAGGCATCTGAAGAAATAATGGCAGTGATAGGGTTGGCAGAAGATTGGGGATTTTCATGAGAAGGGGATGAGGTTGGTGATGATGCAACATTTTCTGCGTCATTCATCTGAATAGATGACGAAGGGTTTGGGAATTGGGGTTTCATTAGGAAAAGGGAGATGAAGGAAGAAGAGAACATAAAATGAATGTAAGCTAGTCTTAGTCCAATATCCGGGATGAAAAATCTCAACATTCTACACCTGTACATAGTTTTGAACTGAGAAATTACGGTCAATAAATCACTAAGTACTTGAAGAGAGAGTCTTCTTGTCAACGGTTCATTATTCCCAGCAATGGCAAGGCAACGTATTTAAGACCATGTTTGATCGAGCACAAATAGTCAAACAACTGAAATCTCTGCACAATCTTGAAGAATCCCATCAATTGCTATCTGGAAACCAAGTTAAAAATTTGTACAATCCTTTTCCCATTCAATCTTTTGTTGCAATCAATCATCAAGTCTTTTGTTGAATAGTTTGAAGGCATCAACAACCCTTCCAGTAAGTACATATTTCCTTCATTATGACAATTTGAAATTTGAAATTGAGTGGCGCTATTCGCACCCCCGTATCCTCTACTCAATACTTGATTCCCCAAATCCAAAGTGCCGCACCTGGTGCCCAGGTGTAAGCTTAGTGGTATAATAGCTCTTGCTCTTTTCAAAGATATAAATGCTCAAAATACATGAGTTGATCTTTGACATACTTTTGGCAACTCCACTCACAGATCAATCTGCATACAAGTAAGAGAAAGCATCATAAACAAAGGACAAGTGTTTCAAATTTGTCAGAGAATTATGAAGGAAGTGAACTTTAAATTTTGAGCCTTTGAAGTCTGAAGTCCTAGTTTGATTGACTATAAGCTCTAACAATGAAATTCTATGAAAAACTTCAATTTCTTGGCTCTATACTTAGAATGAAGTGCTTTGCAATATTTATAGCCTTTCTGATTCAAGAATGCAGACATTTCTCTTTTCCCTTGTGTTTTTATTTCCCTGTTTCAGCAAGACGACTATAGCAACTTATAGTCGAAAATGGAGGGTTTATGTATAATAATCCATTTCACATAGCTGCACTGTTTTCCCGACCAGGCAACATCGATTTCTACTGAACTTTCAATATGTAGCTTCAGCCAGAAGATATTAGCGGGAAGCAAGCCGAATCTTCAAACGAAAGCATATGGGACATGGTACGAGTCTTGATTACAATGCCAGTAAGTCCATTAAAAACAAAAATTTACTATTGCAATTGATAAGAAATTACCATTGCATAAATTACAAACATCAAATTACATTAATGTGAATGGGGGAATAGATTTTATTAAGAAAAGCAGCTGAACCTACCTAAATCTTGTAGGCTGCCTACAAGAATGTAGTGAGTGAAGATGAAATCATGACATAGCCAATCATTTCCACAGTTTACAATAATAAAAACAAAACCCGAACGTAGTACTATCGTAGTTATAGACTTGTATAAACGAGTACTGAGTAGTAATTTTTTTTCTCTTGATGCCTGCAAGAAATATATCTTAAGAAGGTATACTAAGCCCCAAAGGGTAAGAGAATCGACGCTTGCCTCAAATGGTAAAAGGAAGAATTTTGTAGAGTGTTTCTCGCCCTCGATCTCCTGTCGCAATGCGCAGGAGATTCACCAAGGAATAAGATACCTACTAACCTATGGATAAATGCACATCCCAAATTTGCACATCAATGAATAACATTCTCATTCAGATTCTCGATTTCTAATATCAAACACAGAATAAAAATCCCCATTTAATTGATAAGTGATGCTAGGGAGACTTAATAAGCACTCAAACTTTTGCATTTAATGACATGATAGCTAATGTGGCGACTTGAGTCGCTTTTTTTACTTACTCACTAATTCAAGTTATAACTAGTATTAGTTTATTTTAATCCAACCAAAAATAACTTGACTTAGTAAGTAAAAAAAGGGACTCACGTCGCCACATCAGCTGCTATGTCATTAAGTGCAAAAGTTTGAGTGCTTATTAAGTCTCCCTAGCTAGCCTTCCTAGCCGAAACCAGAGGTACCAAACTCCACCAATGAAATTACCGCTCATCTTGTTGGAAAGGTTTGGACAAGTTGGGAGATTTTGGGGGAAATCTCATATGCGCTGGAATCTAGGTTTAGGTTTATGTAGTCGTGGCGGTGGCGCAGGTGCCGTAGGTTTGTTCTCATTATGCCATCGTTGTATTTCTAATATCACCCATGCATCCAACCTTAGATTACCAGAAGGCGGTAGAATCGCGGTCGTCACCTCCCCCTCAAATGTCATTGTTTCCCATACTAGTGCTACCTCAACAAGAATCTCAAGATCGTAAGAGGACGAAGAACCGGACAATGATGATTTTTATCACTACTTCTTCCACCTTGCTGATTTTGAATTGGGGTCGAGCGACAACTACTATGATGAAGAAGAAAAGCCTTTACCTTGATTTATTTCCAGGCAGAGAGAAAATTAGTTTATTGATTTATTGGTTAGGTTAAAATAAACTAATCTTAATTACAATTAGAGTTAGAAAGTAAAAAAGTGAGACCACTAATAGCCACATCAGTTGTCATGTCATTAAGTGCAAAAGTTTGAGTGCTTATTGAGTCTCCCTATCATTACTCTATTAGAAATCGGGAATCTGAATGAGAATGTTATTCATTGATGTGCAAATTTGGGATGTGCATTTATCCATATATAGGTTAGTAGGTATCTTAATTGATAAAAACATGAAGTTGATAAAGTACCATGCATTAGAGTGAGGAATACATATTTACAACAACGGAGTTATCGACATTCTCTATCAAAGTGACATCTAAAATGTAGAAAATATGATTGTCACACCATCAACATAGAAACTTTAATATATAATGTTTCATCTTGCACGCTACATTACTGCAAACATTTTACAAACCCAAACAAACATAAGGAAACTTATCACAGAAAACGTACACTGTTGAAATAGAACACATTGTGTCCGAAAAACACAACTACCGAGAAATACAAAAGCGCCCAAGTTATTTAACAAACTATCTACAAATTGGGCAGCAACAAATAAGCAAGATAATTAAATGGCTGTTGGAAGCTTGCCTCATATGTTCATCTGGGAAATGTTGTCTTCTTCATCTTGACAATCGATAACCTCTGGCTTCTCCTCTTCCTTTGGCGCCAAGTTGTCTTCTTCTAGACAATCAATAACCTCTGGCATCTCCTCTTCCTTTGGCTTCCAAAATCCCAAGCCATGGACATCACACTCGAAATCCTGAAGCATGTAACAATGGCTAACTTCCAAGTACCTAAGTGAAGGCATCGCACTTTTCAATGTTTTCCATTTCATCTGCAGTTTTGTCAAGTACTTCATGCATAGTCCCTCTATTTTCCAAGTTGCCTCACCATCACCCCAGAACTCAGGGTTCACATCATTGACTGATTTGAAGTCCTCGAGACAAAGATACTCAACTTGAGGGAGTGAAGTGGGATTCACCCATTTTGGGATACTATCTCCATTGTAGCGCTTTAGGTACACTTCTTCAAGACTTTTGGGAAGAGAAAGTCCGTCAACTTTTGCTAATAATTCCTTGTTCTCCAAGTTGTTGGCATTGATTGATAAAATCATGAGCTTGTCGTGATTTTGCAGGACAGACAGATCCTCCTCTTTGATTATGCTTTCTTCTTTTATGTCTACTTGTAAAACCTTGAGTTTTTCAAGCCCCGAAGCTCACCAAGCTGACATCCTTCTATATCAGATAAACTAGGTATTTTATATCCATAAAGCTCCTCAAGCTCGACCAGTCTTGATAGTTCTTGTGGTAGGCAGTTAAGACTGGTACAGTTTCCCACATCCAATACTTTAAGTCTAAAAAGACTTCCAATTGAAGCTGGAAGCTTTCTCAACTTATTGCACCCTGCTAGGATCAAAGTTTGCAGCCCCCAAAGCTTTCCAATTGAATGAGGAAGTCCAACCAATCCTGTAACATCCCGAAGGTTCAAATAGCCAAGGCGTTTTAGGGAACAAATCCAGTTCCACAAATCCTCTACACAAACATTGTCTAGCTTCAAGTGTGAGAGGTCCAGAACCCTGAGAGTATCTACCTTGGCCAAAGGATTACCTTTATTGAAGGGTATAGGGCGATTTGTTATTAGTAACAATGCCCTTAACTTTGAGTTCCCTCTTAAGTTACGAAAATTCATCATTTCACTAGTGATTCCTAGGCGGCGAGAGTCTGCTGTTGGTATCTGCACACACCTTTCATCAAAGCTACAAAATGCCTCTTCCTTTGCAATTAGTATCGTCAACTCCCGGACCATGTCATGCACCTTGCAGCTGTATACTCTCCCATCATAGTTCCTCTTTTCAACAACTTCCACTAGACATCTGCTGATCAATTCTGTCAGGAAATTGAAAGCCCTTCCTATTGCAGTCTCTGAGGGGGTCTCATGCACAAAACCCTCCCCCACCCACCAACGAACCAATTGCTCTGTACTTATTTCATAGTCTTCAGGATAAACTGAGAAACAAAGAAGGCAATGCTTCAAATGAGTGGGTAGCTCATCATAGCTCAACTGCAAAGAAGCCATAACAGAAGCATTACTGGCTGATGCCAATTTTTCATGGAAATTCTGACAAATCCTTTTCCACTCAGAGGGTTGAATTTTCGAGGATAGTAAACCACCTACTGTCTTGATTGCTAGTGGAAGGCCCCGACATTTCTTCACTATCTCCTTTCCTATTTCTTTCAGTTGACTATCTTTACATGTTCCCTCGGTTGACATGAAAGCAACTTTGCAGAATAATAGCCAACTCTCTTCATCTTCAAGAAGCTTGGGACGGTGAATTCTTCCTTCCACGACCCCCATTCCTTTCACCACTTCTTCGTTCCTGGAAGTAATAATGATGCAACTATTTATCCCCTTTATCTTGGGCAGCCCTTTGGAGATCCGTCCCCACCATCCATTTTCGAGACTCCACACATCATCGAAGACAATCAGATACGTGGTACGGGAAAGCGCTTGACGCACTTTGAGCAGTAAGTCGCCTTCGGACCCGCTATCATCTTCCTTTAATTTATTTAATATCCTCTTCATAATGTCAATCTCGCAAAAAGTTTGAGATATTGACAACCAAATCCTCGCTCTGAAGCGTGACTGTACCTGTTTGTCGTTGAAGATCTTTTGAGTGATGGTGGTTTTCCCTAAACCTCCCATCCCAACAATACCAATTCGATGTAGCACCTCACTTTGAGAGAATATCCACCCTTTTATTGTTTTTGCATCTTTATCTAAACCAACAATCTCTGATTGTTCGAAAACCTGTGAGGTCCACCGGTGAGGTTTACTGCTACTACCATCATTGTTGGGCTGCCCTACTATGGGAGAAAGGAAGTCCCTCAAATGCTGACGCCTTTTTGTTATTCTGCTATTGATGCAGGTCAACTTCTTTCCTGTTTGATATCGAAAGAAGAGGTCACGGGGAGAAAGGCGGAAACAAGAGGAACTCTCTCTCATCCTCCGATAATCAGCATGAATCAGGCATTCAATCACCAAGTCATCAGCCTCATAAATTAGTTCTCTAAGAGCATTCAAGGTTGACCTGACGGTTTCATGCTTCCCTTTGAGCTTTTCTGCATCAGTGACGAAGCCCTGCATGAGCGTAAGCTGCTCTGTCATATCCTTAAACTGGCTTTCAAATTGTTGAACATATTGACCGTGGACGTAGAGAATATTAGCTACATCTTTCACTAGAAGCTGAGCCACTGCATTCACTATTGGGTCTTGTATCACACCTGCAACAGCTGAATAATAGTTTTGAAATTAAACAATTGATGACATGCTTCCGGTTATTGTCATATAAAAGGCGATATTAATTGCCACACATGGGGCTGTTGGTCTTGTTATGATTTCCAACTGGGATGCTGTAAGCCATGAGTTTGTGACCAGGAACTATGTAAAAGGAAAGTGCCATTTTTTATGTATGCTAGTGTTTGTTTCTTGAAATTTCAAGAATACCATAGTGTTCCAATGAAGCCAACATATAAACAAAGTTGGACATTGCAATTAGCTTTTCTTTCTACCGAAGAAAAGAGTGTACAGATAATGTGGGGATTGTAGTTATTAAAATGAGGAGAGCAATTTAGCTGGCTGCTTAGAAAACTAGGCCATTGTGTAGCTATCAGCAAGTTTAAGTTCAAAAAATAGAAGTGGGCAGCTGACTAGGCACTAATACGTCTAGACCATAGTTAGTAAATACTCATATAGTCGTATCAAACACCTATGTGCGAATTATTGATTTTTTATTTCCCATATCCTATACAAAGACCAACCGAAATTTAAAAAACTCGTAGTTTTACATTGTACCACATATTACAAGTAAAAACTTTAAAGGGATTATACTTGGACGTATAATACTTCGTAATATGATCTTGTTTGAAGTGTATGTTTTTTGTTGCATCAGATTTTGATATCTTTAAAAATAAATGTTTAAACTACAGCAGTTGATCTTTGGCTTACCAGCCATTGCCATTCTGCAACTCTGCGGCCGGATAAATCAATCTGCACACAAGTAAAAGAAAGCATCTTAAACAATGAGCAGTTTTCATGTTCGTCCAGGCATTGCAAAAAAACGAAAAAAAAGAACTCTGAAGTGTGAGTCACTTGGAATGAAGTGCTAAGGCTTTGTAAAGTTTTCAGCCTTTCTAATTATAATCAGTCTTTCAAAATAATAATAATAATTCAAGATTCAGACATATAGTAAGACTATAGATCGATAGCAACTTAAGTTCAAGACTGCAAATCGGATTGTTTACTTATAAATAGGAAACTAGTCTGGTTTTTCAAACATTTGAACAAGACTTTTGGCGACTTCTTCTCCTACTGAACTTCCAACAGGTAGCTTCCTCCTTGACGGCCACAACAGGATGTGGCACTCATTTGAAAAATGAACATTTTAACTAACTATCACGTGTAATTCTTTCATCAAGAACCACAGATTAAGAAAATCATAATTATGATTTTAATAAGGATAGAATTAAATAAGAAAAATAACAATAATGGCCTGGGAATAACGGAAAATGATCATCTAAAAGATAACTCACCAAGTAGTAAATATCACATTTGCTTTGCCAAGAAACGGTATGTGTGCACAGCTTGAAAAAGGCTCAACTGCATACTAACTGGTTAATTGAAGATAGCTAAAGTTTGTACATTTAACTTTGGAACAAAATATGAAACACGCCGTCCCACTTCCCTGTTATAACTTGGGAAATACATGGCCTGGGAGTCTGGGACGACGTTGTCGTTTTGTTTCAATTATTTGTACTTTCTCTAAAGTAGTCTAAAAGCAAAGGTTTCAGATGCATTACATATGTCCATTGTCCACCACTGAAAGAAAAAAAGAAAATGCCTTTACCCCCACCGTATATATATCTTTATGAAGAGAAATTGACTTAAGAAACTCCCCTAGCCTGTACTTAAATCATCTGGTTGATTAAAAAAAAAGATGCTTTCCCACTTGATAGGACTAAACTTTGATGGGTAAATGATTCTCCACTTTCCAGCTTGCAATATATTTACAACTCAACAAAATATCTGGTTACTCCTGGGAGCAGCGGTGGAGCTACAACTGCAAGATTGGGGGGGGGGGGGCTATTGCCCCCTCTTTAACTTTGAAAAATGTTATTTTACCACTTCACTTTTGGGAAAAAAGGATATTTTTTGCTACGTTCGTACACTTCAAATCGTGTAATCCGTGATTTATAGAACTTTTAGTGTAGTTTCCAGAGATTATTGTTTTTATTTTCAACAATTAAATGAACATATGTTAAATATCCATTCACAAGCTCGTCAACTTCACCAGAAAATAAAAAAAATTTGCCTCTTCAGTTGAGACATTGGGGATAACATCTTATCCACAGGGCCGGCCCAAGGGGGAGGTTGAATAAACTAGGGTTTTAGGCCTCACCCAATAGGAGGCCTCAAAATTATTATTTTTTTACTATTACTAGGTTTCCACTTTCTAAGTTTCCTAATTAAACTTAATTTACTAAATAAAAACGGTTATTATTTTTCTCCTTAATTATCTCCTCCAAGAGACGGCCACTACGGCACTAACGCAAACTCCTCGTCTTCTTCTCCCGTCCAGCCATCCAGGTCTCCGGGCAATGATACAAACATACATTGATATTATCAATTCACTTATTCACAATTTCACACAATCACACCATATACAATTATTATATACATACTGATAGTCTGATACATACAGTGCTGTAATACTCATACTCTAACTATAGTACTCAACCACTCATTAAATCATTTTACAGTTTAGTAAGTTCCGTCTTCTACTCTTCTTCCGTTCTTTCTTCGGGACTTCGGTAGACAATAGTTCTGCTCTTCCCTTCCTGGGTTCCTGAAGAGGAGGATCGAGATCGACTTGTAAGTTGTGAGGCCGGCAGGATGCGATCGATCCCCCGTCCCGACCAGGTTTCTTTGTTCTAAGTTCTAATTGCTTTTTTTTTTCTTTTCTTATGCCATTAATTTGATTTATATTTTATAGTCATTTAATTTAATTTTATGAAAACACATTGCTTTTTTATGTTAACTTATAAGTTATAAGTTATAGAATTAGATAAGAAATAAGAAATGTCAACTAGAAAATTTCAATCTGGTTATTCGAAACTAAAGAAAAAGAAAAAAAAATAGAAGCTTTAATCGAATCACAAAAAGGGGCCATCGAGAAATTTTTCAATACAAATAAGAAAATTGAAAGTAGCTCGTCGAATGAAAAAATTAATAATGTAGATGTAGACACAGATGAAAATGAAAATAGAGAAGAAATTAATAATGTAGACATGGATGAAAATGAAAATGAAAATAGAGAAGAAATTAATGATGTAGACATGGATGAAAATAAAAATGAAAATAGAGAAGAAATTAATAATGTAGTCACGGATGAAAATGAAAATAGAGAAGAACTATTAGTTAATGAACAAGAAAGAAATGTTAATGAAGCAAAAGAATCCACTACTAAGAATATATATGATCCAAGTCAATGGACAAATATTGATACATGTTTGAGAGATTTATTAGTAGAAAAAGGTCCTATTAGTTACTAATATAGATTTTCCCAAGGATAAATTTTCGAGACACTTTTCTTCATCACTATACATTCAAAAATCACCCAATGGTGAAAAATGTGAAAGAAAATGGTTGATTTATTCCCAAGATTTGGATATAGTATTTTGTTTTTGTTGCAAATTATTTAAAACTCTTCCCAGTATAAATAATTTAGCTGATGAAGGTAGTAGGGATTGGAGAAATATTAGTAAAAAGTTGAAGAGTCATGAGATAAGTAATGAGCACATTGTTAACATGAGTTCATGGAGTGATTTGTGTACGAGATTGTTAAAAAATACAACAATTGACAAATATGTTCATGAACAAATAAATAGAGATAAAGAATATTGGAGAAACGTGTTAATTAGAATTATTGCAGTTGTTAAAACTCTTGGAAAAAATAATTTAGCCTTCCGTGGAACAAACGAAAAGATTTACCAATAAAATAATGGAACTTTTTTAAAGTCTAATTGAAATGATTGCAGAATTTGATCCTATAATGCAAGAACACATCCGTCGAATTAAAGATAATGAAATTCATAATCATTACCTTGGACATGGAATACAAAATGAATTGATAAACTTGATAGCACATGAAATTAAAACAAAAATTATAAAAACAATTATCAACTCTAAATATTTTTCAATCATACTTGATTGTACTCCTGATGTAAGTCATCAAGAGCAAATGACTTTTGTACTATGATGTGTGGATATTTCTTCAACCCCAATTCAAATCGTTGAATATTTTTTAGGATTTTTGAAAGTAGATGATACAATCAGAAAAGGTCTTTTTGATGCTATTTTGAATGAAATAAATAATATTGGACTTGATATTAGTAACATAAGAGGACAATCTTATGATAATGAGTCTAATATGAAAGAAAAACATCAAGGTGTGCAAAAAAGGTTAATCCTAGATAATTTTATTCTCTATGTGGTTGTCATAGTTTTAATTTGATACTTTGTGATATGGTTAGTTGTTGTCCTAAAGCTACATATTTTTTTGGAGTGCTACAACGTATATATACTATATTTTCTTCATTTACTAAAAGGTGGAAAATTCTACAAGATCATATCTCTAGCCTAACTCTTAAATCATTGTCACAAACACGTTGGGAAAGTCGTATTAAAAGTGTAAAGCTTTAAGATTTCAAACCTCGCAAATAAGAGATGCTTTGTTGAAATTAGGTGAAGTTAATAATGAACTTAAAATAAAAGGTGAAGCTGATTGTTTAGCAACTTATGAGCTTGAAATTTTTGAGTTTTTATTAGGCATGACTATTTGGTATGATATATTGTTTGCATGCAATCGAAGGATATGTGTATCGACATTGCTATACAACAATTGAAAGGATATATTTGAAAATGCTATAATTTGAAATTGCGCCTAATTCGTGAAAAACGGTAAACAATTTGATGAAAATATTAACAATGAGGTCGTAAGAGGAATCATGTGTATCTTGTACATACTAGATAGAGCAATCTCTTCATTTCAAAGTAGATTTGAACAATTTAAAACGTATCAAGATATTTTTGGTTTTTTATTTAGCATTGAGAAATTAAGGTCATTGAATAATGAAAATTGTCTTAACCTTGAAAATCCATTAAAACATAATGACAACTTTGATATTGAGGGATTAAATCTATTTATGAAATAAGAATTTTAAGAGAAATTATACAAGTGAAGAATGATATACCAATGAACATACTTAATTATATATTAAGAGTTGATTCTTTTCCCAATGCGGAGATCACTTATAGAATAATGCTAACAATTCCCGTAACAGTTGCTTCAGCAGAAAGAAGTTTTTCTAAGCTAAAATTAATAAAATATTATCTAAGATCAACAATGTCTCAACAAAGATAAAGTGAACTAGCTTTATTATCTATTGAAAAATAATTGTTAAGTGATATTGATTATAATAATTTAATAAATGATTTTGCATTTCAAAAAGCACGAAAGATAAACTTTAAATAAAAATATAATAATTTTAATAATAAATTATTATTTACTTTAAAAAGGCCTCGTTCTATAGTTTAATTTAGGTCTCCATAACGATTAGGCCGGTCCTACTTATCCACCTTACAACCTTGCCCTCATCATCGAAAATTCTAGTCTCTTCCATGATGTAGAAGTATGCTAGTCTGCATAAGAAAATCAATGGTACTTACTTCCACTTCTCAAAAATTGGGATGAGCAACTTTATCTCATTCGTTTTTGCTTTTTCAAAATGCTTTGTTTGGGTATTGTTGTTTTATTTTAGTGCTGGCTGAAAACACAGTTTGAGACGATTTTCACGCAAATCGAAATAAGAGGAAATGCTAGTAACATTCCCTCTCCAAAGTGAAATTATCTTCTCTGTTTATGGAAATCAAATGAACATAAATGCTTTATTGACTCCTCCATGTCTATGAGACTATGACACTATGAACAGAATCGTCTCACTGATTCCACGATGACACTATGACAACAGATGGCAATAGTGCTCCATTTTCAAGCTCACAAGTATATACGAGTAGCCTTGGTATCTGATACACCCCACAAACTATCCGCGTTTGCTATAAAGTAGGAAGATTTTCCTATAAATTGCTAATTAAGAAGCTCCATGCATGATAAAAACAAGAAAGTATTCAGAGAAGTAATGCGCAGTTCATTGGTAGCCGATATTGGTGAAAAGCTAATACATTTAATTTCTACTTATGTCAAGATATCCATCTACCTGGAACCAATATTCTTAGAAGGCAATACATGAAAGCAAATGAATCTATCTAGATAAGGAAATCACAAAAACGTGACGCAACGAAACAATCTGAAGGAACTCTTTCCACGAGAAATTCTTATCAACAAGCCTATGACGGCTTAAGGTTCTCAAGCACAAAGCAATGAGAATAAGAAAATTCAATTAATTATCAAAATTGTCTAAACAAACGTTTAAGAGAGTATTTATATGCCCTAAAACAAACCAAACCCTAAAAGGAATAAATAAATAAAAAAGACGGAAAACCTAAAAAACTTCCAATGTCTATAACAGTGTTTAAACAGTGTTTTTTGGGCTTAAAACGAACTCGTCTAAGGTGACACCTAGCATGTCTTGTAGATCTCGTCGAGAGCTTCGATTTGATATGCGGCGGGTCCCGTAATTCTTCCCGGCATAAAAGTTATGCTTCGTTAAAGTTCTGTCTACCGTTAAATGATTTCTACTGATGTATAACGAAAACTGTGAAAACTACCCGCAGAACCAGCTTTCAAAAATTGTCGTTGGACCTCCTGAACTTCGAGAACCTTGCTCAAATAAGTCTCGGCCACCTGTTCTACATCAAAACACCTTGCGTCGAGGAGGAAAGTCTTCTAAGTGCTTTAATCTACATCATCTTGCAAATCACAAATCACACTATGTAATCAGATGGTGACCTGTACATACTCATGGAGCCAAGAAAGTTAATAATTATTTACAATTTGGTTTGTTTGTAATTGGGCTCAAATTATATGAAACTTAACTATAATAATGATCATGATTTTCCAGTTATTTTAAAGAAATAGTGCAAAAGGACTAAGGTCACCATGAATAGATTGGAAACAATAATTTGGCACTTTCTGTGGTTTTCTCTGCCTTTTTCTTTCAATCACCCAAGGCAAAGCAGAGATTGGAAACGACAAGGTCCTCAACAGCGGAAATGGTTGATTTAGGGCTTAAGAGAAAGTGGCTACGTCAGTCGTGGACCTAAGCGTTTGGAAAGCTGGACAGAATTTCAGTAAGAGAATGTGCATCAATAGTTGATCAAAAGTAGTAGGAAAATAGGAAAACAAAGTTATGAGATGCTTCTCCTCACCACTGAGGCACTGATGACACTAAAAGCAAAAGCTAATGCTTTTGGCATCCACTAACATTGTTTTCTCCAAAGTGGAGAAGACCAGTTGCATTTTCAAAATGGAAATAGATAACTACTTTTATCTCATCAAGCTAACGGCGATGAAACAAAACAAGAAAAAAATCAATGTCACGGAACATGATTCCTTTCAATATGATTAAAGAAGTTGTAGAAAGGAATATAACTTCGCCTTTTCCTTGCATGTATCATATCATATGTGACTCATCGTTGCTGATAGTTACACTGACACGAGTGAGCAACCTAAATGAAGAAAATTTCTCTCTTACTATAAAAGTTAAGTTTTTTCTTATATTTTAAGGATAAAAGAGTAAATTTGTCATAGAATAATTAATTCCATGAATAATTAAATGATAATTTGATCCCTTGACTTGTACCTAATTTAAAGTTAGGTTCTACATTTTTTAATTTTATTAATTTCGTCTTGTATTTTGATTTTCTTCTCAATTTCCCCCACCTACCATGATCGTTACAAATATCGCCAAATATTTTCTGAAATGACAAAAATACCCTTACTCAGTTGAGACACTAAAACTTTATTCGAAACTAAAAAATAATATGTTTTTACTTTCTTAAATATGTTCGGGAAAGACATTATTATATTTATATGAAAAATTGTATCTATAATAATAGAATTGTCGGTGAGTATCGAGATATTAAGCAAATTTGTAGCATGTTTAGTTATTACCCATGAATAAAATAAGAGAAATAAGGTAAGAAAATGTGTCATAATCTCAAGAAGATGAAAAAAAAAATGAAGAACCATTTGATGAATTTGTATCTTTTGTTAAAGACAATACACATAAATTTATCATGTCAAACAATAAAGATTGGAAAAAAGTAATTAACCATAATAAATATAGTAAATCACTTGCTATGAATTAAGGCCAAAAGAGTAAATTTGTCATAGGCTAATTAATTTCATGAATAATTAAATAATAATTTAATCCATTGATTTGTAGCTATTTTAAAGTTATGTCCTACATTTTTTAATTCTATTCATTTTGTCTTATATTTTGATTTTTTTATCAGTTTCCCCCTCCTACTATTATCGTTACAAATGTCACCCAATATTTTCTAAAATGACAAAAATACTCTTACTCAGTCGAGACGGTAAAACTTTATTCGAAATTAAATAATAATATGGTTTTACTTTCTTAAATATGTTTGGGAAAAACATTATTAAATTTATATGAAAAATTGTATCTATAATAATAGAATTATTGGTGAGTATCGAAATATTAAGTAAATTTGTAGCATGTTTAGTTATTACCCATGAATAAAATAAGAGAAATAAGTTAAGAAAATGTGTCATAATGTCAAGAAGATGAAAAAAATGCAAAACCATTTGATGGATCTGTGCATTTTGTTAAGGACAATATACGTAAATTTACTATTCCAAACAATAATTATTGGAAAAAAATAGCCATAAATATAATAAATCACTCACCATTAGTTAAGACCAAAAGAGTAAATTTGTCATATGCTAATTAATTCCATGAATAATTAAATAATAATTTGATCCCTTGACTTATACCTATTTTAAAGTTAGGTCCTACATTTTTTAATTATATTCATTTCGTCTTGTATTTTAATTTTCTTATCAGTTTCCCCCACCTACCATTATCGTTACAAAGGTCGCACAATATTTTCTAAAATGATAAAAATACCCTTACTCAGTCGAGACACTAAAACTTTATTCGAAACTAAAAAATAATATGGTTTTACTTTCTTAAATATGTTCGAAAAAGACATAATTAGATTTATATGAAAAATTGTATCAATAATAATAGAATTCTTGGTAAGTATCGAGATATTAAGAAAATTTGTAGCATGTTTAGTTATAACCCATGAATAAAATAAGATAAATGAGTTAAGAAAATGTGTCCTAATGTCAAGAAGATGAAAAAAAATGAAGAACCATTTGATGAATCTGTGCGTTTTGTTAGAAAAAATAAACTAAAATCTACGGTTTACTTCTTTGAATTTTCAGACTACTACAAGCAGCCTTAAAAACTATCATATTAATTGTTCCCAAACTTGTAGATATTACAAACAAAACCAATTGCAGTAATCACAAATAACTGGGTTCAAATATTTTACTTCTCTCCATAACTGCGTTCCAAACCTCAAACCTATTTTGCTCTTAACTTGCTTGCTCCTCTTCATAGGACCCGATGTAATTACATATGAGAATCTCTCTATTCCCCTCCCTTGGCTATCGACTTTATTTTCTTCTACCGCAACTCTCATTTTATTGGAAGATACTGCCACCAACCGACATCCTTTCAAGTAGTATATCCTAAAATTAATTAGATTGTCACATTGCTTAGTAATTTGACACCGAAAGTGGATTGAAACTAAGAAATGTGAGACGTTCTAAGAAAAAAGTTCGACAAATCGGAAGCTAAAAAGATTATATGTCTCCATTTGAACAAGACGAGGTGAATGCATTTTTTGGTGGTGATGATAGTAATACTGATGATTGTAGGGATGGTGGTGTTAGGGGCCGTGGTGGCGGCAATTGTAGGGATTGCAGTGGTGGTTTGGATGAAAGATAACATTATGATATTTCCAAATCATTATATTTTCAAATATCCACATGGGTTTTGGTTTCAATTTGAATATTTGAAAATTCAAAAAATTGAATTTGAGTTTGTAAAAATTGAAATTCAAAGTTGTGTGGTGATGTGTCTATAAATGATGAGTTTTGCAAATTAGTTATTTTGAAGGAAGGAGTAAAGAATTAAAAAATGAATCAAATCAAATAAAAAAATAACTTTTGAGGGAAAAATGGTTAATTTTGCCACTGTACCTTGATTAATTGTTACATTTTGCTAATGTACTATGTTTCGAGTGAAATTGTCATTATACTTTTAAAGATATATGAAATTTCGTCATTATCTCTAACTGTCATCCAATTTTAACGATGACTTAACGGAAGCTAAAGATATTTTACTTTTCCATTTTAGGAAAGCAAGGTGAACGTGTTTTTTTGGTGGTGGTGACTGGTGATGGCAGTGGCAGCGATTGCAAGGATGCTCGTGGTGGTGGTTAGTAGTGGTGTTTGGGGTGATTGTAAACATGACAATGGCGGTTTAGGTGGAATATGACATTGTTAGATTTCCAAATCATCAATTTTTCAAATCTTCATATGAGTTTGAGTTTCAATCTTCAAATTTGAAAATTCAAAAATATTAATTTGTATTTGTAAATAGTGAAATTTAAGGTTGTGGTGGTGGTAGGTCTATAAATGACGAGTTTTGCATATAGGTTAATTTGAACGAATGAATAAAGAATTAGACAAAAAATAAAATAAAATCAAAAATTGATATTTGGGTTAATGGTGTTATTTGAGGTGATAATGGTGGTGGGTCTATAAATGATAAGGTTGATGGAAGAAAGCTAATGATAACAAAATAAATTAAATTAATTCTAAATTTCATTTTTGAGAGTAATGCAATTTTTTAATTTTTAATTTAAATATTGGAAAAATTATAATAACAATGTTACTAGTCTTACAACTAATTTTATAACTTTCCTTACAATTAAGTCTTGAAAAGGAAAAAAAATGTCTTTGTCCAAAACAACTTTGTAGTTCTTCAAAACTTAGTTGTAAGAAAAGTAATATAATTAGTTGTAAGTATAACATTTTTCTTATAATTATGTCAAATTACAATTCTCCTCAAAAGTATCCACCAAATCATATTGTGCACCCCAACCCAAAGGTTTGTCCCATAATAGTATGTGACGTTATTTTTTTTTTCTTCATATTTTTCACTCTAACCACAACCGTTAGAAAAGTCACGTTAATTTATCATTTTCTTGTGAATGTTAACTCGAAGGAAATATTAGGAATTTGGTGTAAACTTTGGGGGTGCTAAATGTATTTTAGCCTAATAAAATTAAGAAATAAAATATATTTTTTAAAAAATATATAAATGTGTGTGTAAAGTTAAAATGTTAAAAAAATTGAGTGGGGGTCAACCATTCCTTTTTTTCTTGCCGAAAGAAAACCTAGAAAAAAGACCCACCATGTTTTACGGTCGTCAATTATCCCCAACACAAAAATTAACCCAGAACCCGATCTGGGTTTTGTCCACTCCCTTCAAATTTCTCTCTTAAATTTCTCTATATTAACCCAAAAGATAGATACGTGTTCGGTTTCATTATCAATTTTTTTTTTAAATCTTGATGATGAAAACAAAGTACGCAAACAAAATATATGAAAAAAATTTACATCCCCCATTTCATCCTCTTACATGACTTAACTTTACTTTACTTTTTTCTCTCATAATTCTTTAAATAATTCAACCCGACCACCATAATAGTTGCTCTTAGGTTGAAATCATCTAGAACCATAACTTCTTCAACATCATCTCAATTTCGATACTTTGTTTTAAGTCATGTGCAAGCCGGTCGTATGCCCAATTTTCTCCAGCAAAATTGAACATTATTTCAATAAAACCCCTTACAATTTCTCTTAATTCAAGCTCGTCTCTCTTTCTGATGAATTTGACGATATGAGTTATTGGTTTTCTGTTAATCTCATATTTTTATAAGGGTTTTTAGTAAGTATATATACTCTATAGCCTCTGATTACTACTTCAGGCGCGACTTTTGCAGGGGACAGAATGAGGGAGATCGAAGATGAAATTTGGCTAAAATCGAAAGAGGTAAGCACCAGAGCTGTGATAGGAGTGACTGGAGTGAGAAGAGTTTAGGCTGGAGATGGCAGCTTCTATATATGGTGGGGTTAGAGATGACGGCTATTACGATGGAGCCGAAGATGGGATTGCACCAAGAGATGAGAGAATGAGAGGATGTGAGATTAAGGTTTTTCCTTTTAATACATTTACTCTTTAACCAGATAAGGGAAATGTCATTTTTACCCTGCACGTGGAAGATCACGTGCTATTTTAAGTGAATTTTCTAACGTCCGTCAAGGGTATGGTGGAAAATGGAAAAAAAAATATAGCATCACATACCATTATGGGACAAACCTTAGGTTATGGTGCACTATGCGATTTGATGGATACTTTGCGAGGGGAATTGTAAATTGGTCATATAATTATTTTTGGATTATTGAAACAATTATTTATTATTTTTATTTAAAAACATATTTTAAATACTAAATAGGTAACTAAATATTGAAGTTATAACCAAATCTCATTTTGCACCCCAAGAAAAATAATCAAAATAATCTTCATGTGAAATGTACATACAATTTTCCATTACTACTTTCAACACCCATAGACGGAAGGGGGCAAAGTGAGACAAATAGAAAAATAAGGTATGGAAGTGAGACACTTCGTAGGTTGGGGTGCAATGTGAGATTTATTGTGTAATTTTGAGAGCTAATCATATTTTGGCTCCATCAAAAGTAGTCCAAAATACAAATTTTCCCTAAGTATCCACCAAATCCACTTTGGCCTTCAACGTAATTTTGTAGCATTTCCATATTTTATGTCAAATTTGATGATGATGATGTCATGTCTGGTAATTGTAGTGATAGACACGGTGACGAATAATGTTTAAAATCGATAATTTGGTCAAATCAAACCATAAACATATCAACGATGCCGATGAGAAATTTATTAGAGTTGAAGTTAGGGATGATGAAGACGGATTGAACCATGGCGTGCCTCACCTTTGTCGTATACATTTGTGATTTGTTCAAATATGAGTTTTGAAATTCGTGGTGTATGCTTGTGTATTGTGTTGTACGAGAGAGAAAGGAAGAAATGTCAGGGGGCTGTGACAACTTTAATTTTTTGTGGGTTCTTATTCGTGGCGGCCTTGACACCTGATTGTGATTATCTGATCTTCAGTTATATCTAGTGTTCTAAAACTCCCTGCCTAGCTCCCCCTAGGCCCCTCTCTACCGTCGCGACATTCGTAATCGCCGCCTAATCGACCAAGTCGGCGTCTACGCCAAACCTCGCCGACCTTAATTTATTTTTGTAGCTTTGATTTTATGGCATGCGGTGACCAGAGAAGGAAGGGGGGGCGAACTGGACAAAGAAGGGGGAGCGGTAATGGTGAGGCAGAGAGGGAGGTAATGGGGAGCGAACTGGAGTAATATCTTTTTTGTTTTTAGTTCTAAACTTGGCTGGTTTATTGCTTTGGGGTTGTTGAGAATTGAGATTAATGGTAGGTTTGTATATTTTTGTTCATTTTACAAATATAGACAAGTGTTTGATAAAATGACAAACATAAAAAAAATTAAATTTGTATTCAATGTGCTTGATCTTTGATGTAAATTATCAAAAAATTGGTAATTATGCCTTAATTCTAGGCCCCGCCTAGGCTCCGATTACGCCGCGACTAGTCCTCTAGGCGCTAGACGCTAGTGTGCCGCCTAGCGGCCGCCTAACGATTTTTAGAACATTGGTTATATCTTTTTGATATCTGATATGACGATTCCGCTCTATTTTTATTTATTTTTTAATATAAAATTTTGAATAAAAGATTCATGTTTGATATTAAAAAAAGAGATTTAAAAATAACCAACAAAAAAGACAAATGTGTAGGATACGTTATTATACAATGACTAAAAGCATACATTATAAATAACCAAAAAACAAAGTATCATAAATACTAAACACACAACAACATAATTTATAAGTCTCAAAAACTATAAAGATTAAAATACACAAAAATCTAATAATTAAAAATCAACAAAAAAAATGAAAGAATTAACAAATCACTTTTAAAAAATCATTAACACCAACTACAACAACGCACGTGAACCTTACTAGTCTTCTTAAAAATGAAACAAACATTACAACTAAGATAAGGCTATCTATGTTGAACAAGTGATGTTTACAGATATACAACTAAGGTCATGTTTGGTACGCAGGAAAAATCAAAGTTAGAATGGAACGAATCTGATGCTTGAATGAAAATGAAGATAGAAATGGAGTTTTCTTTCTTTTTCAATTGTTTGTCTACAAACGAGGAATGGTTGAGAGGATAGAATGAAATTTATGAAAATTAAAATAAAAAATTAGTAATTTGGTTTTGAGGCTACCAAGGAAAGACGAATCCATTATCCATGGTTCAAAAGGTGGAAACCCCATTCAAACTTTATCGTTGAATAGGCTTTTTATTCTTTGTTGGCCTACCAAACACACTGAATGGGCTAGCATGAACACCAGACCAAAATCCACACATACAAAACAAGCCCTTAATGAAACAATCATCTCCAGATTCTCCACACCCATATGTAACAATATCAAGATATTCTACAAAATGGTAATCTGTACATGGTTTTGAAATGAGAAATTACAGTAAATAAACAACAAGTACCTGAAGAGAGAGTCTTCTTGCCAATGGTTTAATCTTTCCAGCAAAGGTCAGACAGCGTCTTTAAGGCCATGAATGCTCGTCAGTCACCGGATTCAGCACATAGATAAACGTTGCAATAATAATTGTTTGGACCAGTTTTTGCAAAGAAAATATGCATGTACATTCCTATAAACAAACATATGCAACTCTCTCTTTCCTTGTGTCTCAGAAAAAAAAAAAGAAAAAAAAAATGGAAGAATGGAAGGCTTGAATGATGCACATAAATATGGTTTTGATAAAATGTCATTTAGAACTTTGTTTGATATAAAATGTCATTTAGAAACTTAGCTTAGCTTCGGAGTACACAATGTCACGAGTGCTAGTTAACAAAATGATATAATCGCCCTTAGAACGTACTCGACGTGTGATAAAATTCCACCCCAAAAAATTCTGATGACGTGCATCCAAGTAGACCCTTGCCTGAAACGAATTTGTAAGATTAGACTCTGAAGTACTACTAAATTAGGGACATGGAATCTTAAAGAGCAAAAGGGAGGGGAAGGAACTTCACACCGTAAAATGTGTTAGACTTTTATTGTTTTCCAATAATTGAAATTTTGCACACAACATTACCTAAAACATATTTCAAAGCCAAGCAAAGAAAAGAAATTTATCACAGAAAGCATGCTGGAAGTAAGGCGTATTGTCTGCAAACAGAAATACAGAGAAGAAAATAAGCATTCCAAGTAGTCCTTCTCGTATCCTTAAATTGACTAGCAAATTCATCATCATATTGACAATGGGGATAGAAAACATCCTACACACCTTTCAAAAGGAGGATAAAAACTTGATAAGCGCAAAAACACAACTCGGGCAAGAATGCCCGACCGCATCAAGTAATAAAGTGTACATAAGTACGAGTTATCGATCCCACACAGAATGTGCGTAATTTTCACTCCGACTAAGTATCAAAATTGGGCTAACTATAATTATATTTGAGCGAAAAGAAAATGAATTAAAATCTAAAAATATAAAAAAAAATCAAGAAAGCAATTAAAACTACACTAACTCGAAAGTGGTTTGGCAATAATAAATAAAGATAAAATGATAGGAGTGCAATATTTCTAGTCTAGCTATTGTTTAATTTTAATCCTCTTTTTACTTTTCTTTAACTCAAGTCTTGGTAGTCGGGCGTACTATTTTATTCATTACGGGCTTTCGCAATGTATAGCAAATCTAGCTACAATTCCTAGCTACGGGCTTTCGCGTCTATAACATAGAAAAAAATAGCCGCATGTCAAAGCAAACATTTAATGACTATCTACACACGATCTCCTCCCGGTCTCACGTAACGCAAACAATTATCGTGATTTTTGGAATTAATAGGACGGGCTCTCACATCTTATCCTATAATTCTAGTGATCATCTAATGGTTCGCTACGACATTAAAATCATGAAGAGCACACAATAATAACCAAGCTCATGGGTAATACCTCGCAAAAAGAAATTTTCTAAATTTTTCTACAAATCATGCCGGTAGCCAAGATAAATAAAATTGGTTAACTACGTGCTCTCACATCGTATAATCAACCCTAACCTCCCCAACCTCACTAATGACTAAGGTGCTTCGATCGAGTGTCAAACCAAGTCTCACGATGACTATCGGTGTGTGTCACAACACCAACTATTAAATTGTTTGGTCCGAAATACAAAGGCAGCTCTCGCGGATCCTAAGCATTTCTAAAACCATTTAATTAATTGTCAATCAATTAAAATCATTAAACCCATAAAATAATAACCAAACATGAATGTGTACTAAATAAAGAGAGAGATTAAATTAAATCACTATATTTAACATAGAAAAATAATTGCATTCCATGAATTAATTTAAGCACAAACCAATTCCACAATTACAAAATTAATCAACCCAAGAAAATACAATAAATATCTTGAAATAGAGATATGAAGAATTAAACCGAATAGTGAACAAATCCTGGGTTGAAATCTCTTGTAAATGTTTCGTTGGCTCTTGATTTGAAGTTCCAAACTTTCAAAGGTGATTAATCAATGGAGGAAAGGAATAAATTTTGGTGAAATGGGGGTGGTGCCCCATTTAGGGCTTACTGCCCCTAATGGGGACTTTTTTTTATTGAAGGTTGGTGGGAGATTAAAAGAGAAGGCAACAAAGGAGAGCACCAAGCTAGGCGCTTTTGGGAGATTATAGGAGAAATGGGTGTGAAAATGGAAGAAAAGAGAGTAATGGGGCACGACTGGAGGCGGGTGAACCGGCTCAAGGGACGCAGGTCAACCAAGGGGAGAAACGGGCTGGAATGTGAGAGGTAAAGGCCGGGTGGATTAGCAGTCAGGATGAGCCGAATTAGACGCGGGCTGACCCGATCCGGGAAGGGAGGACGCGGGCCACGATTTGGTTGGGTGGAACAAGCATGCGACATGTGGCAGCGCTGGTTGTTCGACAACTCAAAGGGCGTAAGTTTCTGGAAAAGCGCCGGCCTCCCTTGTCATTTTCAAGTTTACTCAGGTGCCCATGGTCTTCTGGGTCTGAGCATTGTGATCCTTCCTTCTCCAGACCTATCATTTAGGTCCTCTGTTAGCTCTCGCTAGCCCTCATTTGCCTTGGACTATTTAACGAAACTCAACAAACTTTATCCAAATAATTCAAAGCTCAACTTTGCAACCCGAATTGCCTTGAACTTCATGCTAAACACCATATAAATGCTCAATTATACATGGAACCCTACATTAAACACAAATACACAAATAATAATATTTTCAAGGCTTAATTAACTCAAAAATAACACAAAATAAAAGGAAATTAGAGGGAAAATTCGTGGAAATCTTGAGCTCGTTAGTTGAATCACTACAACTTGGGATGGTTGATACATGCATAGGCCGACTACCGAGTATTGGAATGCGGCCAAGCGAGTTCTACTACGCACCTTTGTGGGTCTATTAATAATGGCATTCTACTTCATTGCCAGTCCTCCCAGCTCTCCATGCATTCACCGATGCTGATTAGGTGGGCAACAAAGATGGCTACACCTCCACCAATGCATACATTGTCTATCTTGGCAGCAACCTGGTGTTGGAATATGCTTCTTGATAATTTAGTTATCACCTTGCATATTCTATATATGCTGATTTGCTTGCCCCCATTACAAGTGAGTCATCACGAGTGGCTAAAAGGTCTGCGTGCACGGTTAGCGGGCGTGGCAACGTGTGATATCACATATGTCTTAGATTAGGTGCAACCTGATCAAGTCCTACTATACCTTCCTACATGATGATTGAAACAGACCAGCACTTCGGATGCACTCAAGATCGGAAGACTTGCAGCCTATGTCAAAGTCCTTCGTGATAAAGATCGAACATCCTTAAGACTCACCACCGCAGACATGCTACAAGTTAAACTGTTCGCACCAGCAGACATTAGTTCTCCTGAATCGGAAGACTTGTTTCCACTGGCTCGAAGCATTTCACCGGCAGACTTAATTTTGCACGTGCTACAGAGAGAAGTCAAGAAGCAGCTCAAATCAAGTCACATATGTTCAAGCTTCAGAAAGTCTGACATACTTAAGGCTACAAGACTTTCTCTCACTCAAGTAGTCTGATAAAGTCAAAAAGCAATTACTTTATTTGAACAGCCCACGACGATTGCAAATGCACATTAGACCTACTCTTCGAGACCTCATCAACACGATCGACATACAACAAGTTCCAAGATCTACAGACTAAATCTCGCCCAAATAGTCAAAGATCTTATGAACAAAGAGATCTCTATTCGATGGACTTCAACCACTACATCTCTAAACGGATAGAAACTTCAAATCTTCATCTCTCAACGATCACATTGGTTCTCGTCTATATAAATCCTCTCTCTTGCCCAAAGAAAGATACACACTCCGTGAGCGACATCTAAGATCATCAAACAATACAGATGATGAGCAGTGAGTAATCTCAAATTACTCAAGTGCTTCAAAGAAAAGAGATCTTCAAAGAGAACGTCTTCACCAACGTATCTCTCGATCTCTACACGCATTGCGTTGAACTCATCCGTATCTTAGCAAAATACCTTCAAGTGGATTGCTAGGAAGAAAAGCTTGGAGAAGAGAAGAGATTGGTCGAAACTTCAATAGACGAGATCAAGATCTCGAAGATTGATGTTAGATTATGTCCGATTAAAATGAAGAGTCGTCAGTAGATATTACATTCATATCTTCAAATTTGTATTCCAATACAAATGTTGTTGATTGTGCAATAATCATTCATCATGGAAGGTCGAGTGCTTTTGCACTCAATCGTTCGATATATCTTTATATCCGAAAGACCTTAAAAATCCCTTCCTTCTCATAAGAGCTTTCTCGCCTCCTATTGTCCTTTGTCGCTTAAAGATTCTTCAATGGATAATTAAGTAAGGATTGAGGCTTGGGAAGACAAAGCCAAAACCTGTACATTTTAGATTATTTAGATCGATGTAATATGTAATTTATCTTCAATAAATTCATATGTTCTTACGAATACTTTATCTCTCATTCCTTATATATCTATGAGCTTTTTACAAATGATTTATCTTTAGAAAATCCATTCTCTAATTGATTTCCTAAAACTGCATCTGATAGAAGTATTAAGTGTGTTGTTGTTTTGAACATATATTCGTGTACAGCCACTTATGACTTCTCCAAATCATAGCCTCTTTACCTTCCGCTGTCCAAACCTTTTAATAGGCTTTTGATTTGACTAGCGCTTACCGACATAGTTAATACTTTTCAGAGCAAGTCTACCGATAGCCTCTACCGCGACATGCTCAACTCGATAAACCGCTATTGCCACTTAAACTGTGCTTTATTTATATCTAAAAGAAAAGTTTTTAAATTGGCATCATAGGCTATTCACCCCCCCTTTAGCCTATTTGAGCACTATTGTGGACCAACACCTGGTCTCTTGGAGCTCCAAGAAACAACACACTGTTGCTCGCTCTTCGACTGAAGCTGAATATCGAGCTGTCGCTGCCATAGCTGCTGAAGTCCGCTGGATTGTGTCTTTGCTCGGAGAGCTCGGTATCACCTTCTCCACTTAGTCCGTCATTTATTGTGACAATATGGGTGCCACTAGTCTCTACTCCAACCCGCTCATCCATACCGCATGAAGCATGTGGCCCCTCGACTTTCACTTCATCCGTGTCTCGCCTAACCTGAAGCATGCGGGTTTGTCATGTTTCTTGACTATCGGGCTAAGGGATGCACCGACCAAGCCTCTTGCTCGCCAACGGTTTAATCAATTACTTCACAAGATTGGTCTCTCCTCTTGATCGTCCATTTTCATGGGCATATTAGAGATTGTTGTTTATTTGTAATTATTATTTAGAGTAATTACTAGTATAGTTCTTTCCTTATTATATGATTCCTTCTTTGTAAAGGTTTCTTG